>CAUYON010033014.1:0-74067 GCA_963573935.1 Arctocebus calabarensis | reverse complement strand
TTGATACTGCTTCAATTGCCTGGGGAGTCTTCCTTATAAAATATTCACCCAAGTTGATTCCTACAAGAGTTTTCCCTGCACTTTCTTCTAGGATTTTTATAGTTTCATGTCTTAAGTTTAAGTCTTTAATCCAGTGAAAGTCTATCTTAGTTAATGATGCGAGGTGTGGGTTCAGTTTCAGCCTCTTACAGGTCGCTAGCCAGTTCACCCAGCACCAGTTGTTAAATAGAGAGTTGTTTTCCCACTGAATGTTTTTAGTTAGCTTGTTCAAAGATCAAGTAATGGTAAGTAGCTGGATTCATCTCTTGGTTCTCTATTCTGTTCCAAATGTCTATCTCTCTGTTTTTGTGCCAGTACCATGCTGTTTTGATCACTATCAATTTATGGTAGAGTCTCAGGTCTGGTAGCGTGATTCCTCCTGCTTAGTTTTTATTTCTGAGTAATGTCTTGGCTATTTGAGGTTTTTTCTGATTCCATATAAAACAAAGTATTATATTTTTCAAGATCTTTAAAATATGACAATGGAGCTTTAATAGGAATTGCATTAAAATTGTATGGACATTTTATCAATATTGATTCTTTCCAGCCATGAGCATGGTATGTTTTTCCATTTGTTAACATTTTCAGCTATTTCTTTTCTTAAAGTTTCATAGTTCTCTTTATAAAGATCTTTCACTTCCTTTGTTAGGTAAACTCCCAAACTTTTCATCCTCTTTGGCACTACTGTGAAAGTAATAGAGTCCTTGACTGTTTTTTAGGCTTGGCTATTGTTGGTGTATATAAAGACTACAGATTTATGGGTGTTGATTTTGTAGCCTGAGACCCTGCTGTATTCCTTGATCACTTCTAAAAGTTTTGTAGTAGAATCCCTGGTGTTTTCCAGATATGCAATCATATCATCTGCAAAGAGTGAAAGTTTGATATCTTCTGACCCTATGTGGATACACTTGATCGCCTTTTCTTCCCTAATTGCAATGGTTAAAACTTCCATTACAATGTTGAAGAGCAGAGGAGATAATGGGCAGCCTTGCCTGGTTCCTGATCTAAGTGGAAATGACTTCAATCATTCAATACAATATTGGCTGTGGGTTTGCTGTAGATGGCCTCTATTAGTTTAAGAAATGTCCCTTCTATATCAATTTTTTTAAGTGTTCTAATCATAAAGGGATGCTGGATATGGTCAAAAGCTTTTTCTGCATCAATTGAGAGAATCATATAGTCTTTATTTTTTAATTTGTTTATGTGCTGAATTACATTTATAGATTTACGTATATTGAACCAACCTTGAGATCCTGGGATAAAGCCCACTTGGTTATGGTATATAATTTGTTTGATGTGCTGCTGAATTCTGTTTGCTAGGATCTTGTTGAATATTTTTGCATCAATATTCATTAGTGATATTGGTCTATAGTTTTCTTTTCTTATTGGGTCTTTCCCTGGGTTAGTGATCAAGGAGATGTTTGCTTCATAGAATGTATAGGGTAGTATTTCTACTTTTTCTATACTTTGGAAGAGATTTAGTAATATAGGTACTAGTTCCTCTTTAAAGGTTTGGTAGAATTCTGACATGAAGCATTCTGGATCCCGGGCTTTTCTTTTTAGGGAGAATTTGTATTGTTGATGCTATTTCAGAACTTGATATAGGCCTGTTTAACATTTCCACTTGGTTCTGGCTAAGTCTTGGTAGGTCGAGTGCTTCCAAGTATTGGTCAATTTCCTTCAGATTTTCGTATTTCTGAGAGTACAGTTTCCTGTAGTATTCATTGAGGATTTTTTTTTATTTCTGAGGGGTCTGTTGTTATTTCATTGTTACCATGTCTGATTGAAGAAATTAGAGATTTTACTCTTTTTTTCCTGGTTAAGTTAGCCAAAGGTTTATCTATCTTATTGACGTTTTCAAAAAACCAACTTTTTGATTTATTGATCTGTTCTATAATTCATTTGTTTTCAATTTTGTTTAATTCTGCTCTGATTTTGGTTATTTCTTTTCTTCTTAACAGAAGAACTGGAAAGTTCTTCCTTCTCCAGTTGCTTGAGATGTCCCATTAAGTTGTTAACTTCCTCCCTTTCTGTTTTCTTGAGGAATGCTTGCAGTGCTATAAATTTCCCTCTTAGGACTGCCTTTGCTGTATCCCAGAGGTTCTGATAATTCATGTCTTCATTGACATTTTGTTCCCCAAATCTGGTAATTTCCTTCTTAATCTCATCTATAAGCCATCTATCCCTCAGCATAAGGTTATTTAGCTTCCATGTTTTTGTATGAGTTTGCAGATTCTTGTTATTATTGAGTTCAACTTTTATTCAATGGTGATCTGAGAAGATGCAAGGAATAATTTCTATTCTTTTAAATTTGCTAAGGATAGACTTGTGACCTAAGATGTGGTCAATTTTGGAGTATGTTTCATGGGCTGATGAGAAGAATGTGTACTCAATTTTATTATGATGAAATGTTCTGTAGATGTCTGTTAAATCCAGATGTTGAATGGTTAAGTTTAAATCTAAAATTTCTTTACTTAGCTTCTTCTTAGAGGATCTATTCAACTCTGCTAAAGGAGTATTAAAATCTACAACTACTATGGAGCTGGAGGAAATCAAGTTACTTGGGTCTATTAGAGTTTTTCTTATAAATTGAGCTGCATTCTAGTTGGGTGCATAAATATTAATAATTGAAATCTCATCATATTGAGTATTACCTTTAACAAATATTAAATGTCCATCTTTATAACTACTTGTCACTAATGCTCTTCCTTACTTTGGTTGGTTTAAAGCCTATTGTATCTGCAAATAAGATTGCAACACCTGCCTTTTTCCTGTTTTCCATTTGCCTGGAATATAGATGACCATCCCTTCACCTTGAGTCTAAATTTTTCTTTTAAGGTAAGATGTGATTCTTGTATTCAACAGACATCTGGCCTGAGCATTTGTATCCAGTCATCCAACCTATGCCTCTTTAGAGGACAGTTTAAACCATTCACATTAATTGAAAATAATGATAAATCTTGAGAAGATCTAGTGGATGTTTTTAATCCTTTTGTCGCTGTGTGAGTTGGACTTTGATAAAAAGTTTCTGGATGAGTTTACTTTTGTGTTGGAGGATTACTCTGGTCGTTATGGAGAATAGGTCTGAGAATATCCTGGATAGCTGGTTTAGTTATGGAAAATTTCTTCAACATGTGAATGTCATTAAAATATTTAATTTCTCCATCATAAATGAAACTCAGTTTAGCTGGATACAAGATCCTGGGTTGAAAGTTATTTTGTTTTAGGAGATTAAAAGCTGATGACCATTCTCTTCTTGCTTGAAAAGTTTGATCAGAGAGATCTGCAGTTATTCTAATATTCTTCCCCTTGTAGGTTATCGATTTCTTGCGTCTGGAATGCTTTCAAAATTTTCTCCTTCATATTTACTTTAGTGAACTTAATTATGATGTGCCTGGGGGATGTCTTGTTCTGGTTGAGTCATGCTGGGGTTCTGAAACTGTCTGCTATCTGAATTTCAGAATCTCTCGGCATGTCTGGAAAGTTCTCTTTCATAATCTCATGAATAAGGGATTCTGTGTCTTGTGAGGCTGCTTTATCGCTTTCGGGGATGCCTATGAGGCAAATATTGGTTTTCTTCCAGTTATCCAAGAGCTCTCTGAGAGAGTGATCTGTTTTTGCCTTCCATTTCTCTTGTTCTTTGGAGGTTTGATAGCGTTCAAAAGCTTTGTCTTCCATGTCAGAAATCCTTTCTTCTGCTTGCTCCATTCTGTTACTGAGGAATTCTACTAAATTTCTCAGATCTTTAAGGGCTATAACTTCTTGTCTCAATGTGTCAAAAATCTTTGGTCATTTTGTCTTTGAATTTGTTGAATTCTTGAGATATCCTTTGGGTCATCTTTTGAATTACTGCTTGAAATTCTAATTCTATCTTTTCCTCCATTCCGCTGATCTTATTTGTGATCCAGATTCTGAATTTGATTTCAGACATCTCAGCCATTTGCCTATGCAGGAGATTTTGTGCTGCGTCTGCCTTGTTGTTACATGGAGGGGTTGGTCTACTCTGATTATTCATATTGCCAGAGTTTTTCCGTTGATTCTGCCCCATGGTTGTTTTTCAGTGTTGCGTCTGGCCCTTCAAGTGGTGGGCTCAGGGCCGCGCAGTTGTCCGGGAAGTTTTTGGCCAGCGGTGGGCCTACAGAGAGGCCTGGCAGTCGCCAGTGGGTTCCCTGGAAGAAGGCTGGCCTGTGGAGGCCCATGCAGTTGCCGGGAGTGACCCTGGCCGGGGGCCTGGAGGTCATGGGCAGAGTCCCTGGCAGAAAGCAGACCTACAGAAGTCCGCCAAGTGTGGGCTGCAGAGCCAGGTGGTTGCTGGGGGAGTTGCTGGTTAGGGGCAGGCCTGCAGAGGCCTGGCAGTTGCCAGCGGAGTCCCTGGCAGAGGGTTGGCCTGCAGAGGCCCCGTGGGTGCCAGGTGGAGGCCAGTGCAGTTGCTGGTACTGTCCCTGACCAGGGACAGACCTGTGGGGACCCTGCAGGTGCCAGGTGAAGGCCCGTGCAATTGCCGGGGGAGTTCCTGGCTTGGGTGGGCCTGCAGAGGCCTGGTGGTTGCAGTCGAAGTTACTGGCAGAAGGCAGGCCTGCAGAAGCCCTGCAAGCTTGGGTGCAGGGCCACACGGTCACCAGGGACCTCCACTTGCCAGGGGCTGCCCTGCAGGGACCCTGCAGGTTCCAGGCAGAGCCCTGCATGGTCACCGGTGGAGTTGAGGGCTGAGGGCAGACCTACAGAGGCCTGGTGGTAGCCTGCAGAGTCTCCAGCAGACTGTGGACCTGCAGAAGCCCAGCAAGCATGGGCAGAGGGCCAAGCAGTTGCCGGGACATTTCTGGCTGTGGGCCACCCTGCAAAGGTCTGGCAGTTGCAGGTAGAGTTCCTGGCAGAAGGCAGGCCTGTGGAAGCCCTGCAAGCTTGGGCGCAGGGCCACACGGTCACCAAGGGATTTAGTTGTCAGGGCCAGACCTTTAGGGTCTCTGTGGGTGCCAAGCAGAGGCCTGCGTGGTCGCAGGGGGAGTTCCTGGCTGGGGACAGACATGGAGAGGCCTGGCATTCCTCAGCAGAGTCTCTAGCAGATGGCGGACCTGCGGAAGCCCAGTAAGCACGGGCGTAGGGCCAGGCAGTTGCCGGGAGCGTTTCTGGCTGGGGGCCACCCTGCAGAGGCCTGGCGGTTGCAGGCAGAGTTCCTGGCAAAAGGCAGGCCTGTGGAAGCCATGTAAGTTCAGGCGTGGAGTCATGTGGTCGCCAGGGGATTTAGTGGCTAGGAGCCAGCCTGTGGGGGCCTTGCAGGTGCCAGGCAGAGGCCCACGTGGTCGCTGGGGGAGGAGTTCCTGGTCGGGGGCAGACCTGCGGAGGCCTGGCGGTGGCCATCAGAGTTTCTAGTAGATGGCAGACTTGAGGAAGCCCGGCAAGCACTGGTGCAGGGCCAGGCACTCACCTGCGGCTTCCCTGGCCAGAGGGGAGGGAGCTTCGCCGCGGCCCCATCCATATTCTTTTCCCAGTGGGGTGCTTGTTCCAGCAGGCAGGGGTGGAGGCACTGCTCAGGGACCTCCTCCCCCAGTCTCAGTGGGGGTTAGGCTTCTGGTTCCTCAGGTAAGGGGGGAAGAGTGTACAGTAAGTTCAGAATGGTGGGAAAAACTTTAGTTCAGTTTTTCTGCCTAGCAATAGAGTTTTCAGAGTCACTCCAGGGTGCTCAAGGGAAGCACACTTCACTTTCCACAGCAGTCTTCTGTGGGGTGAGACAAGAGGTCCACAGTTCACCGCTTGTCTGTAGAAAACTCGCAGGAGCAAAAGAGGAGAATAAAAAGAAAGGAAACAGAAAAGCAAGAAACTCAGAGCTTTCTTGGGAGAGGGGACGGGCACTCTTCCTTTCAGATGAATTTTGTACCTGAAGCGTGCTTTCTTGGGGTTGCAGCCAGTCTCAGCAGAGGTTATCCGCAGAAATCACTTCTCTCTCAGCTGGGCTCCCAGTATTCAGCTTAATTGTGCAGTTTCTGGAGGTTATCTTCCCTTTTGGACAGGAGCCTTTTTTGGAAGCTGCTTCCAGTCAGCCATCTTGCTTCTCCCCCTGCAATAATTTTTTTAAAGAAATGTACCCTTTTAGTTTTTTCTTTCAGATTACTGTAGAGATACAAATGTTTTAGTTACCTAAACTTCTTTTGTATTCTACAAGTCATAGTTTTATGTGAACTCATTACCCTGACAGTGTGCTTTGTACCTGTTTGGTGTGAATTTTCCTATCTCCTCCTCTCCCCTCCCACCTATCGAAAGCAAACGTTTTGCTTTAAGAATCTATACCAGTGCCTGATGAAGTTTAGCTTATGGTCAGAGTCAACATAGTTTGAAAATATAATCCACAAGTTCTAACACATTACAGAATAAAAAATACACATTATTCTAACACATTCCAAGAAGCAGTCCAATGTCAAAAGTTTAAATTGTTAAATAGTAAAATTTATCTTGTCTTTTTATTTTTTTTATTTTGTTTGCAGTTTTGGCTGGGACCAGATTTGAACCCGCCACACTCAGTATATGCAGCCGGCATTCTACTCCTTTAGCTACAGGCACTGCCTGTTGTTTTTTCTTCTTTTTAAACATGGACTTAAGATGTTCTTGAACATGTATTGCTTCTTGACTCAAATTAACTTGACGTAGCAGCTCAAGAAGCAGAACCACAAGGAGCAGCTCTGGAAAATTTTATGAATGGGTGGTGACATTTGTGTAAATCTGACTAACTTGAGTAAATATAATATGAACTATAGGATTCGGCTCAATTTTTTTTTAACCTGGCTTAATTTTTTTTTAACCTTATGAGGCATCTAGTCAATGAATGTCTACTCCTATTTTGAAGATTGAGCATTGTACTATTTATCATCTCTAGTAAATTTAGCATATTTTCACAAGTAAAGTAAATGCCACTAGCTTATATCTAAACATATTCACTCTGAAGAATTACAGGGAGACCAAATGACCTAATAAATTGATCAAATATTGATGTATTCATAGTAGAAAATTAAATATAAATTTTTGATAATTGATAATGAAAGATCCAAACACAGTGCTGTCCTGGGCTCCTGAGCTGTCTCTGCAGCTGTCTGTCCTCAGCATCCATCACCAGCATTTCATTTTCTATCTGCTTGGCCTCTTTTCCTGGACTGTTGATGTTAATTGTATTAATTGTGTTAATTGTATCTAGGACGCTAAGAGTCAAATCTCTTTTAGTGAATATTTTAGGTAGCCAAACAAACACATCTAGTTTATCTGGCTTCTGATACACATCTGAAAGGCCTTCACCTTCATTTATAATAGTGACCCCAAATGCTTTGTATCAATATGCAAGGCATCTGCTTTCTCCATTCATAATAGTTGATTTCTCAGATCAACTAGTAAATTTCTTAAGCTGAAAGCTTAAAAATGCTAAATGACCTATAGGATAAGTTATACTGTCAAGGAAGTTTTTAAAAGTTATGGGTTCACTATGTATTGATATTTGACAAATGAAAGTTAAACTCAGGATTATATTCTAAACTGGGATAACATATCTGGATCTCCAAAGAAAGGATTAATGCTTGCGATTAAGTAAATCAGATCAGTTAAAAAGGAATGAAATGAAGAAATTGAGGGAATCAGAGTGAGGAAAAGGGTGGTCTTTATTTTCTCTATAGAACTCAAGAGTTCAAAGGTCAATGAGGGTTAAGATAATTATTAATACTATTGTATGATTCAGTCATGTAACCATAAATAATCCTACACAGAAAGTGAGAATGAGCAATAAGGCTTCAAGTAGAAAAGGTATCCAAATTATATAAGTAATGAGAATATTCTTCCTGAATCAGTTGAACAATTGTCTAAAAATAATATGACATCAGAATGAAGAAAGGGTTTGATTTCTGATGGGAAAGAATAGATAATCTATCAGAGACAAATTCAAGAAGACAGGAACTACTCAAACTTTCTTACCTTAATGGAGAAATAGAAAGCTGTGGAAGGGAGACAAAGCAGAAATTCTATGCTCTAAAATCAGATAGGGGTTGTAAGTTCATATGCACATTAACATGGTGGATGTGGATATGCTGGTATGGTAATTCAGATAGAATTCTACATAATAATCCCAAAGAATGCATGGATTTGAAATTATCTGATATTTTCTACTTGTAAGCAATCTAACCACTAACATTTTTAGATACATATTTTTTTCAGTTAAGACTATTATTGCCAAAAGAAATAGGAAGTCCTACTTAAGTGATTTAAACAAATAAGTGTATTCATTTCTTCATCTTTTCATTAAAAAGCCCTTTTCAGATAGTATAGGGCTGCTAAAGTGATTCATTGAGATGACTGGGCACCAAGCTCCTTTTTTCCCTTATGCCTCTTGTTTTATATTCAAGATTGTGCACTATCTTCTGCTTCCTCAGCCCTTCTATTAAATTTTTATTCAGAAAGAAGAGGAACTTTTAGTGAAAAGCTTGACTTTATTATTCATGAAATAACACCCTGACTTTGTTTTCCTTTGCATAGAACTATTTGGAACATACTGGATAACACGGCCATGGTTAACTGCAGGAGTGGGTGGGACTGTGGTAGCACAGTTCTAAAATGGCTCCCAAGACCAAAAGCTCCACCTTGTAGCATGCAATCCCTGCATCAATGTCTTTCAGTGTAGGCAGACCTGTGACTATGACAGGGAAGTCCTTCTTCTGAAGGACTGTTTCTTTGAAGACTGCAGTAGCAGACTAAGAGAAATTCTGTTGTCTTTGAACAAGTAAGTTGCTTTGGTAGAGAAGACTAGAGGGTGACCCCAAGGAACTCAGTGTGATATCCAACAGACAAACAAAAATAAAAGGCGAACCTTAGTCCTATAAATGCAGCAGACTGAGTTCTGCCCGTAACCTGAATGAGCTTGGAAGAAGATCCTGAGGCTCAGATGAAAATGCAATCTAGCCAAGTCATTGATTTCAGCATTGTGACACAGAGTGGAAGACACTGTTGTGCTAGGCTCTGATTTCTGACCGCAGAAACAGAGAGCTAATCTGTAGTGTTGTTTTAATATGTTTACTGAGAGGTAATTTGTTATGCAGCAATGGATTACTGACATAAGAATTGACTATGTTAACTGGACACATTGCTGCCTCCGACAAAAAACGCTTGGTCAGAAATAGAAAAGAATCAATACTGGAAACCAGGTGCATACCTGTGCCTATAAAATGCTTTGCACGGTTGTTTACCCCATTCACATGTGCTAAACCCAGTCACTAGCCATTGTTAAAATAGTCTTATCTCTTAAATAGTTACTTATTAATGTTTTAGGTTGCATCATTCTTTAAACCTCTATTTTTTTTCTGGTGTATTTTCTTCTTTTAAAATGTACTATAACCCACCTCAATTTGTCTTTAATGCTATGTGTTCCTATTTCCCATTTTTTCCAAGTGTTTGTATTTGGCTTGCCTTTTTTCTGAAGGTGAATAATACCTGTAAGTAATGTAATGAGTTGAGTGGATGAATGAATGAACGAAAAATTAAATGAATTATTGAATGAATATTCTTATCCCATGATGTTCATTATAAAATAGCTAAGCCAGTAGTTATCAGCTTAGATATGTATGTAAGTTCTCCATAAGAGTTACTATATGAGCTTGAGTCTATAGCTGATTTCATGTTACAGTTTACCCCCATTTTAATAAACAATATTATGAAATGATTGGTATATGTAGCTTTAGAGTAAGCTTTGAATTACAGGAAATATTCATTCTCTCATTATAAAGTTCAGAAGGCATCCTTTCAACCCTGAAGTCAAGTGGGAAGTTCTGCCCTCCTTAAGGAGAAGTACACCTGGAATAATCATAGTGGTTAATGAGGACCTCAATTTAATTAGTTTAACCACTTGAGTACTGCTGAATGAGCCTAGTACATGGGGTTAATCACTTATCCACGGGAAACTATAAAATACATGTGCTGGTATAGCATCATCAGCCAGCAGGTGATTGAGTTATGTGCTCTGCCCTGCCCACCGTGGCAGAGTCAGTGAAGCATTCAACCATTGAATTTCCTGGCTGCTTAACTAATTCACATACTACTCAGGATAAACCAGCTTTGTGGGTTTCTTCTGCTACTGTTTTTTTAAATGAATGCATCTTGTTTGTAGAATTTTTAAATGGCTTTTTCTCCAGTATATCTAAAGACATTTAGTTTGCTTTCTTTATTTGTCTTATGAAAATAACAGAAAGCAATTGTTGACCTCTGGAAGAATGTTTAAAAGACAGTTTCATCTAGCTTGTGGCAACAGAGTAAGATTGTGTCTCAGAATTTTTTTGATTAATATTTCTTCCTTTTTTATTTTTTAATTTCTAGTTGCCATCAAATATGAATATGCTACAATAAATTAGTAGAACTAGGAAACTAATGGACTTCCAATGCATTCTTATGTTCACCTCTTTCATATACGATATCAATTACGGAAAACATTGCAGATTCTTTGTGTTTACAGTAGCATTTTATTAACAGTTGTGTGGCCAAATAGGGAAATTTCAAATAATGACTAAAGGAAACTCATAAGAGTAAGAATAATAAAGCTGACCAATCTCAGCAGTTATCACATACAAATATTAACAGAGAGTTAAACATTGTGATTAATTCAGAAATATCAGCTTGTATTTAGTCAAAGGAAGTTCTCATTCTAGAATTGTTAAACCTGTTATAACTCAACATGCATCATATTTGATATGAATACGTGATAATTAGCACTCTTGAGAGACTGAGGAAAATTATGAACCCTTAATTTGCAGTGAAGTATTCACTTATCAGTTTTGACCAGTGATAAAATAATTGAGTCTCATTTATGGATAATTTTTGTCAAGAATAGCCAATTGGAAATAAAGCTTGTGATGATATGTTAGACACAAGTAACCTTCCTTCAGTTCATAACAGAGAGAGAATATTGACTATAATTAGATAAAAAAGGTTTTATTTCTTTGAATATAATACAGAGCCTTCTCAATATTTTTCACTCTCTTATGCTGAGTAAAGAATTTATAGTAAGAGATGGAAATCCTACCCCAAATTGTGAGAGATTGAGGTCCATTTTCCAATATTCTTCTGTCCAAGTATATCTCAGCTGTACACATTACAAGTGAGCATCTGATCTGTCCTGTTCTTTTCTCTTCTGTTTACCTTCTTGGACACTTAAAGTTTAAAGTTACATGTCCTTTTATCAATGGACAATGAAAAATGCACAGAATTAAGTTGTGTCACTTCTGAAAAGAAGCATTTAATTGGTGGTACTTAATCTATAAGTTCAAGTGGGGAGGGTGTTTATTACAGCCCATTTAGTTACATATAGTATGATGGGGCCTGGATCACTGACTCACTTTTGATAAAGCTGTTGCCCTGGACATTTTCCAAGTTCACAATAGTATTTAAGTAATGGGAAAGTAAATCTTGTTGTTATTGTTTCTATATGAGTAAACTTTTGGAATTTTGTTTATGTGTTAGTATTCTATACCCTGTCCTATTCTGATGGGTCAACTTTTATCTCTTTATATATCTTTTCATTCTTTTAGGGAAAAAAATAACTTTTTCCAGAAAAACTGGAAATTTTTTGAAAATTTCAGCATACTAGTTTTATCTGGATCTATTTTATTTTATTTTATTTTTTGAAACAGATTTGCACTTATGTTGCCCTTAGTTGAATGCCATGGCATCATAGTTCACAATAACCTCAGAGTCTTGGGTTCAAGTGATCCTCTTGCTTCAGTCTCTTACATAGCTGGGAATACAGGTACCTACCACAATGCTCAGCTAGTTGGTTTTTTTTTAAAATAATTTTATTAAATCATAATTGTGTACATTGGTGCAATCATAGGGCGCAATGTGCTTCATATACAATCAGAAATATTTTGATCATTCTAGTTGTTTTTAGAGACAGGGTCTTGCTGTTGCTCAGGCTTGTCTCAAACTCCTGAGCTCAGGCAATCTACCCACCTTGGCCTCCAAGATTGAGTTCTAGGATTATAGGCATGAACCACCATACTCTGCATCTACATCTATTATAAACTTAAAGAAATATGACCTCTACTTTTTTCATGGATTAAAACTGTTTGTACCACCAATATTTATGCACACACCATATATTTTCTGAATGTCATTGCTGAATTATTAACCACCTCTCACAGTGACAAAAATAGTAGTGTTTGACAAGTCGTCTCTTGCAACTTAGCTTGCATTTACAAGGTGACATAAGACTCTAATTTTTATGTATTCATCTGATAAATACCTATGATCCAATCAAGCAAATTCTTGGTGATTGCTAACTAAGAGACTTTAAATTTGTTCTCATTAATTCAAAACTAACTGATATTATATTGAGATTAGGCCAAAATGGGTTTATGATTTGGTCAATGCAAAAGATTGAGTAAATCTCAAACCTTGTGCTTCCGTGGCAAGTTGTTCTTTGCATACCACACCTAGAACTTAACGGTAAGTGTCCAGAGAAAGAATGCATCTTTGAGATCACACATCTTTAGGCGCAGGACATTCTTCATTCCTTATTTGCTCTTTAAAACAATAGGTTTTGTTTTTTCTGTCCACTGCTTCTGCACACATGGAATTGAAATATTGTAGGTATTTCAGCTATCTATTTGGGACACGGTCTCATAAGCAGGAGAGTAGACATTGTTTTAGAAAGATTTCAATATCCATTCATTTTCCACCCATCGCCTAAGTAGAACTGAAAGTATACAATAAGAACTCATGAATTCAAGAGCCTGCAATACTATATTTCTCCAGTCGCTTCCTGAAATTGTCCTCCTTGAATTTCATTTTATCGTAATAGCAAGTGATTTGTTGTCTCTGACAGACGTCATAGTCTTCTTTTTCTACAAGTCGTTGTCACTTATTCTATAATTGTTCTTGGTCTCCTATCACCTTAACTTCCTATTCTCATCTTAAAAGTGCTTATTCAATATGAGCTTTGCTTAACTGCTGGGTAGAACCAAGTGTCTTTTTCTATGTCACCTTTGTCCTCTGTGTATGCTTTTATCACAACACTCACATTTACAAAACCATTTAATTATTGGGTCTTATTAGATAAAAGCACTTTAGGAGAAAAAATTTTAAGTATCCTTATGTTATTCAATAAGAAGAATACTCATATGCAATTGGGTATTTATATCACTTGATGAAAGCCCTAGTTAATATAAAGATAAACTGTCATCCAGATGCAAATTCTCTGAATACATGGTCATTTAAATATAAAGACTCTAGCATAACCAAAATGGTTATATATAGTTGAGGGCACAAAGAAGCAGGTTACATTGATTGCATTTGTTAGGTACAGTCCCTCTTATAATTGTGTCCCACCCCCATAAAGTAGTTTGACCAAACTCTGTTATACTTTTCAAGATTCCATGGTTAAGGATGGAGAGAATACATATTGAAGTCATAGGATTTAGGAGTTACTTCTTTGTTATAATTTTATCACTTTAAGAAAATTGTTTGCCTAAGTTTTATCCTCTGTAAAATGGAACTAATGGCAATTACATCTAGCAGACCAGATTACATAATTGGACATAAAGGTATATGTGAATTATAATTAACAAGTACTACTTTATCTTAAAACAATTAAGTTAGTATGCATGTATAGAGTACCAAAAGGATTATATAAATTTATTATTATAGTCTTTCATCCTTCTAATTCTAACACATCTATCTATACTAAATAAATTCCTTCTGGTAATATTTTCTATCAGTTTTTTATATATTCTATAAGTCCATGACAAATATTTAAATACTCTTCCAGCAAGTGCTTACAATAAATCTTTTATTTAGCCATTACTAATATCATTGTTTGTCTGCAAAATAAAATCGCCTTCTATAAACATTTATTACATAACTAAAATGTTGCCTTGACCCTACTTGTTTGAGATTTTTGGGAGAGAAAGTCAATCTATTTATATCTAGTCCATGTGAATTAATATTACCCTACCTGACAAATTAATACAGTTACTTTTATCTGTTTTGTCTACCTCTGTAAAGGGTTCCAAATATTAGCTGTAGTATCTGGCATTTGACCTAACTTACTCTCTAACTTTATTACTTCATTCTTCCTTATCTGATGCAAAATCACCTTTCAGGGTCTTTTAACATAATTAAAGATCCTATTAAAACCTGCTTGCATGGTGAGATTGCCCTTCCTTAGCCTCCAGAGGTTCTACAAAACCTCATTCATTCATTAATAGATATTTATTAAACATTAATTGTATATCAAGCACTTATCTAAATATTTAAGAGAGATTTATCAATGAGATAGGTAGATTGCTGTCATTGTTCAGGTTATATTCTGAAACATCTCTATGTGATTACACATTTGATAGTTTTTGCTGTTCTTCTCACCAAGGTTAATTTTGATGCTATAATTGTGTTGCCCATTGTTTTTCCTGAGCTACTCACGAGGAGGCGGCAGCATGCCCTTATTACTATGTTATAACTCTTGAAACCATAAGGAGATTCGAAAATATTACCAACTGTGACTCCTATGGCTCAATAATTCCTTATACAAAAAAGGAATCCTTTCCTGGCTTGGCGCCTATGGCTCAACGGGCTAAGGCACCAGTCACATACACCTGAGCTGTTAGGTTCAAATCCAGCCCGGGCCCGCCAAACAACAATGATGGCTGCAACCAAAAAAAATGGCTGGGCGTTGTGGCAGACGCCTATAGTCTCAGCTACCAGGGAGGCAGAAGCAGGAGACTCACTTGAGCCAGGGAATTGGAGGTTGCTGTGAGCTGTGATGCTACAGCTCTCTATCCAGGGTGACAGCTTGAGGCTCTGTCTCAAAAACAAACAAACAAACAAAAAAGGAATCCTTTCCTTAAATAATATTTATCACTTTAAGAAATCTCATCATAGTAGAGAAAGATGTGTATAATTTATAGCCTTCTGTTTACTTCACTACTTCCACCTTCTGCCTAAAACTAATTAGTACTCTTAAATATGGATTGGAGTGATATCAAAGAGCCTTTCTGGGGAGCCAGAACAACTCCTTCTTCTTGGCCTTAGATATGTGTTGTAATAATAGCCGATCGGCATAGAATTACTTGACCATTTATGTGTGTTTTTTTTTTTTTTTTTTTTTTTACCTTTTATAATGTTCATGCCCAATATTGTTTACAGAGTTTTTTAGACATGTCAGGACAGTGTTTAAGCTCTACCCCATATGGTACTCTAAGTTCTAGGTAATTTAGAAAAATTAAGATACCAATTCCAAAATATCTCTTAAAAGTTACCTGGATAACTCTAGAGTTATCTAGAAACTGAGAGCCTGAATTTGACACCTGCCAATTTCCACCATTATATAATGTAAAAAATATGGATACACATTGATGAAAAGACAGGATATTGGTAATTTAATAGTTGTGTTAACTACCTATTGCTGTATAAAAAATTACTTCAAAGTATGATGATTCAAAACAGTAATTAACATTTATTACCTCTGATAGTTCTGCAGTTCAAATGTTTTGGAGCAGCCTACTTGGGTAGCTGATAGCTCATTGTCTCTAATGAGGATGCCTACAGTCACCTGGAGACTTGACTAAGGATAAAGAATCTTCTTCCAATTTGACATAGTCATAGTCCCACATCTGTTGGCAGGAGAATAATCCTTACCATGTGGACTACTTCATATTGTTTCTTGAGTGACTTCATGAGATGGCAACTGGCTTCTGTCAAAGAAAATAATTCAAGGTGCAATCCCATTTTTTTTTAACCTAGCCTTGGCAGTCACACACCATCTTTTTCTTAATTCCCTACCACTTACATACACATCTCTTTGGTGTGAGAAGATACTATTTAAAGGTGTAAATCATAAGAATTGAAAATCATTGCTGTCTTCTTTGTTTTTTTATTTTTGGGGTATTTTTTATTTTTGAGACAGAGTCTCTGTTGCCTGCATAGTGTCCTGGTATCATCATAGCTCACAGAAGTCCCCATCTCTTAGACTCAGGTGATCCTCTTGCTTCAGCCTCTGTAGTATCTGGGACTACAGGTACCTGCTACAATGCCCAGCTAGTTTTTTCTATATTTATTAGTGATGTGGTCTTGCTCAGACTGGTCTCAAACTCCTGAGCTAAAGCAATCCACCTACTTCAGCCTCCCAGGGTACTAAGATTTCATGTGTGAGCCTCCATGCCCAGCCATTGATGTTTACTTTGTAAGCTGGTTGCCTCGATGGTGATATCCTTTTTCACATTACTGCCACCGTTACAAATACGGTTTTCACAAACATATTATTACTACTGTTGTCAACAAAATGTTTTGGTCAAATGAGATAAACTATTAGTCATGCCTTCTTTAGGTGAAATCTTGAATCAGATAAAGCTTTGATCAACCTTATATATGTCAGCATTACCTCTTATCTCAACTAATGCTGCAGGGACCAATTCTACGTAAGTTTCAGCCATCTTTATACCTGTTCACATTTATGATGCATTGCCTTTGGTCTGCACCACAAATGTTTTACCTCATAGCACCACACATCCTTACTGTGCTTACTACCATAACACTATGACAATCCCAAGAGAATCTTAAGAGCAATATAAATGAGTAATTCATAATTTCAGGAGATAAATGTGAAGGTCTCTCCTAGAAATATAAGGATCAGAGTTATGTGAATAAATAATTTCTCCTTTTGTTATCCCAAATAGATATTTACTAAATTAATTTTTGTGAATTTTAGAAACTCCCCTGGGATCAAGGTTGAGTTGATCGTAATACAGGCCAGCACAGGGTAGATTCTGTGGTGGATCCTTTCAGAAATGAGGCCCTAATCCTTTCAGCTTGTTGCTTGCTGATGGTTTACATATGAATCCTTCTTCAGGAATTTCCTGTGACAAAGGTAGCTGCTACACCCAAAAATATGTCCTTAATTTGAACACAGGACAACCAGGGAATTCAAGTTAACAGGGAACTACCTCTATTGCCTGATGTGGGAAAATTGTGAAAAGGCATTAAACCTCCAGAGACCACTATTAGATCACCTGAAGCCTCTGTTGCAACTGCTCTAGAGCCCCAATTCCTTTTCTGTCCGATTCACCTTTGTTAAGCAATTCTCAATAAAACTCCTGCATTCACATTTCAAAATTTTAACATCCATTTTCCAGAGAGTAAAACCTGTGATATTTTTTGTCAGGATTAGTCCAAGGACCCCGACTCTTAAATGGAAACCAATGAACTACTGGGTGGCTGACAATGAGAGCTTCAACATTGATGTAGGTGGCAGCACTGAGAGCTTCTGCCATGCAGCTGTGTCAAAATTGTTAAAATTTAACTAGAGATGAACTGGAATGGAAGATCAGTGGAAATAACTGTGCTTGAAGATGAACTGTCTCAGAATTTTGAGAGATATGAGAAAAGTAATATTTAAAAAGATTATGTCATCTAATGGGCATTAAAGCATGCACTTTGTTAGGACAGGGATGGGCAAAGGGAAATAAATCACCAATATAAGGCAAATCATGAATAATAGAGGACCTTCTTGGCAATGTAAAAAGGAACTTTCATCTCCCGCAGCCAGAGGCCAAGAAAAGCTCAGGACTAAACCCAAGATTTAAGCATATAAAAATTACAGCTCCAGAGAAATTGATTGTCAATCATTAAAAGTCAACTATGTCAAGGAAAGAGTGTCAATGCAAAAGAATTATGGGATAAGATCTTCTTGGTGAATTAATCTGAAAATATTCATCCTCAATCTTTGATAACTCTAGGACTAAGGAACCAGTGCCTCTTTTATACTTTTTTTAAAGTCTTGTAAACCCCACCTTTTTCTGACATGCAAAACTTCTGTCTTAAATAACATTACACAACCTCCTTAGGATATGATTCTACATTATTTCCTGGCAACTGCACAAATATCTAGCATATCAATCACTATATAATCTAACCAGGAAAGTACTGGGGCTACTAAGAGAAGAAAGCATTAGCCAAAAAGTTAGAATACCAAGTTAACACATTTTGGCAGGAGCATGGGAGTACTATGGATATATGTGCATTGTGGATTTGCTGGAAAATGGAGAATGGAATTTAAAGTTGATCAGTGATAGTTTGCAATATGTGGACATCTTATCTTGATAAAGAATATAATACCCAGGTAAATACCTTAAGAAACAATGAAAATATGTTAGTAAATTGGAACTTAAATCCTGGAAAAAGTATAATTTATAGTAAGTGAAAGGAGGAAGGAAAAGGATCAGGGAGGTGAATATACTGCATACAACCAGAAATGTCACTAGTTGACTATATGCTGTTTGAAGGCCTAAAGGATTATCTGTGAATAACAATGCAATCAGGAATATATTGGTAAGATTTCCACTAGTATCATTAAGCTCAACTGTCAGTGTTCTCTGATGCTTGGGGCAGAAGGTAAAAGATATCATTACAAAATTGGGCTCAGTAGTTACAGTAGTATATTAAAATATTAGAGTGCAGATAAATACACTTAACTGTTAGACTTAGTAATGCAATAATTGTAAATATTGGTATTTAGTGGTCCTGTCCTCTGGAGAAGTAGAGAAATGATACATTGGGCCTCAATAAGGAGACAGGTTAATATCTACAGGCTCCAGCATTCCAGAATGGATCATCAGAAGACTGAGGGCAGCCATTCCTAAAAGAAATCACATCTTTTTCCAGGTTCTGTCTGGATTTGGTAGATCTAAAAGCTGTTGACAGGAGAACAGGACTGGTCCCCATAAGAATAAGCAACCACAACATGTTGGTAATCAAACATGGTTTTAATTTCACAGTCATTCTCTGAAGGTACAAATGGACATTCACATAGTTAATTGTGCTGAGGGGAAGGGAAATATCCATGTATGTTTGAAGACTATTAACAGAGTCCATTATAAAATCAAAAACCTAGCATGCAAACCATAATTGTGGTTTCTATATTAGGATGGGGGTTAAGGTCAAGCATCATGTGGATTCTTACCCACAATGCACAAATTGGTGCACAGATTTGTGCTTATGAATTTTATATAACAAAAATTTCCAAAAGTTACATTAGTCTAACCAGTCTCAGTTTCACTTAAGCCTAGCATTACCTCAGGCATCGCATTTCTCCATTTCTGTTATGTTCTATTTATGTAAATGAAACTAGTTTTCTTCTGTAAAATGTTAGTATTGGATTAGTTTATATCAACCATGCAAGCTCTTATATAAAAGGTCTAAACACTGTTAATTCTATTAACTCACCATTAATAAATTAATAGATGATTGATATAATAGGGTATCACATCACACATATACTTCCTGTGAGTATTCCAAGGTGAACATTAGCCCAATGTTTGTTGCTGTGAGAATGATGGTGAATCCTAGGCAGTAGGGGGATGAGAAAATGATTAGATCTATAATTTCTTACACCGTTTTATTGTTCATTATTTGTAAGATGTAGACTAGTAGCTAATGTACTGATATGGTATGGATATATTATGGTGTAAATGTAAATTAATTTTCAACTTAGTTTTCCACTTAATTCAAAGTATCTAATAGTGGCTATTCTTGCAATGTGAGAGCTAAAGAACTAAAGAAGCTATCTAGGAATAAAAAACAACATAACTTTTTCACAAAATTTTTCTAGATCATTGAAATAACATTATTGGGAAGATTTTAATTTCTTTTACTCCATAAATGATTTTAAGTATTAAAATAAGTGTAAATCTCATTATATAAGTATGTTATCAAAGTTTTACAATTTTAGTAATTGCTTTACATTAGGCATATCAAAAGATTGAAGGTTAAAAGCATTATAGATGTTGTTTTGCTTTGAAATATGCATAAACAGGGTGGTACCTGTGGCTCAGTGGGTAGGGCGCTGGCCCCACATACTGAGGGTGATGAGTATCTCAGTACCCATCCCAGTATCCAAACCCAGCCCTGGCCAAACTGCCAGAAAAACTATCTGAGTGTTGTGGTGGGTGCCTGTAGTCCCAGCTTTTTGGGAAGCTGAGGTTAGAGAATCGCCTATGCCCAAGAGCTGGAGGTCGCTGTGAGCTGTGACGCCACAGCATTCTACTGAGGGTGACAAAGTGAAACTCTATTTCTAAAAAAAAAAAAAAGAAAGAAATATGCATAAACATTATGATTTCTTCTTATTTTTATCAAAAATATATCTTAATTTATCTAAGCAAGTTTTAAAATCTTATTTTTGCAAGATTAATTTTGCAAAAACATTGTAAGTAATGTAATAATGACTTTATAATTTAGCCATTTAAAGCAATCTTTTTGAAGAGAATAATGCCTTTTATTATATTAATTATAACTAGTGTTTATGTCTTTCATATTTCATATTTTTCATATTTTTTAACAAAAGTTAGTACTTCAGAAATAATTTTTGTTTTCAATAACTTTCTCCAAAGTAAATGAAAACTACACCTGTGATACAAAGTAAACATCTTAATAAAAATATCTCAGATAAGACATGATATTATATTTTTTCACCCAAATGTATTGTAGTAAAAATATATTAGTATTTTAAATTCTAAGAGAAGAATAAAATATGTAAATTTAACCTTTTTCTGAGTCATAGATTTTATGTGATATATTTGTAATCATACATATTTTATTAATAAATTAACACCACTAAGATACATCAACTTGATGCAGTCAAATGTCCCTATATTATATTTACATAGATATAAATTTTAAGCTATTATCACAAATACATCATTGATTTACATAAAACTATCAGTCTTGGAAAGTTTCTTTAAGCCAGATGCAAGGGAAGATCCAAAGGAGCACATCCTGGGGAAGAGTGAAGAAGGCATTGTTTGCACCAGTTAATTATCTCTCATTTCAGAAAGTGTATTTTCCTTTGGCCCCTTTAACTCAGACTACTCTTATTCATTTATTATTCTTACCAGGAGTCTTTTTTTGATGGTTCCAATCACTTAATAAAAACTTGTACTTGCATTCATTGCAGAATCATCCTAATCCTTTCGTATATCTATGTGCATGTGCCACACATGCAGATAAATACACGTAATATATATTATCTTTGTGGAAGATACCATGTATTTCCAGAGCTTCAATTATTATATGTAGGAAAATGAATCCCTAAATTATGCCCCACACAGATTATTACTATCAGCTGAAGTTCCTTATCTCTAGTACTTTGCAAAACATTTTTAATTGAATATTTTGTTCACAGACAAAAATTCTGAAATATAATTTATAGTTTTATCCTCAAGCCCACCCCTCCTTCTATTTTAATTTTCTGTTAACTTCCACTTCTTCTCTTAGGAATCAAAAATTCTCTTCTTTTTTTTTTCTTTTTAAACTTTCTTCCACTATTCTTTCTTTTCTTTTCTTTTCTTTTTTTTTTTTTTTGAGACAGAGTTTCACAGCTCACAGCAACCTCCAACTCCTTGGGCTTAGGTGATTCTCTTGCCTCAGCCTCCCAAGTAGCTAGGACTACAGGTGCCTGCCACAATGCCCCACTATTTTTTGTTGCAGTTTGGCCGGGGCTGGGTTTGAACCCACCACACTTGGTATATAGGGCCAGTGCCCTACTAACTGAGCCATAGGCGCCTCCCATCACCAACTATTCTTAATAATTTTTCCAGAAATTTTAAGATTCCATTCTTGTTTTCAAATAATGCTTCTTCAATACAGCTAAAGTTATTAAGTATTAATGTAGGCCTAGTATAATAATGATAGATAATTTCCTCTCTTACAAGTGAGGCAAGAATCCTAACTTTAAGGTTAATATTTTTTAAAAGTGAAAGTCCAATGTAGTTTAAAATCTAAACCATTAATTATGACATAGATTAAGTAATGATAAATAGATACTGAAAATTAGATATTTAATTTGCATTAACGTGAAATTTTGGTATTATATACGAAGTACATTTATATATTGTCTAGTTTATTCCCAACATATTTTTATTAAGATCTAGCTATATATTAAGTAAATAAAATATTCTGTGCTTGATTAGTGAGGAGCTTAAGGGCCTATAGTCTTTCTTAGTGTATATTCCTAGAGTTATTCATACTAAAGCAGACAAACAGCCTTCCAAAGACACATTTTTAGACATACATATCCAATTAGCATGCCAATTGCTGGTGTCAGAATGATAGAAAATATACCAAATACAACTGAAAATCTATTAAATATCCAATTTTGGACATTGTGTCTCTCAAATTGTTTCAGATGATTTGAAAGTATTGTGCCCAACTCAAGGGATCCCCTACATAAGTCACCCAAAGACCAAGTCCTATGCAATAGAAAGAGGTTATTTATTTACAAGCCCAGGCTGAGGTTTCTGGCTCCTGGCACAGCAGGAGAACAGAGAAGCCTCAGGCCCCGAAAAGGAGGGGATTTTTAAGGGTACAGAAAGGAAAAAGGGAGGAGGTGTGGGGTGAGCTGATAGAGGTCTAGGGGACTGAGTAATGTCCTTGACTGCTCTGGGAATGAGCTGCTATCACTCTTGACAGACACATGGTTGTGGGGGGGGGGTGGGAGTAGGTTACATAACGCCTTCAGTATGCATGCTGCTGCAAAATGAAGGCTGAGGAAGAATATGGAGTTAGTTTTAATAAAATAGAGTCAGCTTGGTCTTTACATTCCCCCCTTTTTCTCTGGTGCATAGAAGATCCAATCATGAGTCTTCTAGTTCTATGTCATTGCTAGTGATTTCAGTGCTGAGGGGGGTAAACTGTGCCTATAAAACCATTAATTGAACAGTATTTATTCTAGCTTGGATGAAAGCTAGTAACTTATTAATTATGCAGAGGCTGAAAGTTAACAGCAGTAACAGGATTATAAGTGGGCCTGTTATGGTTGAAATAAGAGTTGTGAGCCAGGGGGATTTGCTGAACACTAATTCATACCAGTTTTGAGACTGTTTTCGCTCGAGTTTTCTTTTGCGGAGACCTTCTCGCACTAATTCCATGGACTGTTTGACTACTCCTGAGTGGTCAGTATAAAAACAGCATTCTTCTCCTAGGGCTGCACATAACCCACTTTGTTGAAGGAATAGTAAGTCTAATCCCTGTCTATTCTGGAGCACTATTTCAGAGAGGGAAGTTAAAGGCTCTTGGAGGTGGGAGATGGAGTTTTCTATTCTTTCTATGTCTAAGCCTATTGCAGCGCACAGAGTTCCGTAGTTCTTGTCTTATAGGACTAGGGAAGAGATTCCTGTGCCTGCTCCTGCTATACCTAGTCCCATGAGCATGGCTAGGGTTATTGCAGTGACAGGCTCTCCTTTTGTTTCACTGAATGTGTTTACAGCAGGTTTATATGCCTGGTACAGGTCTTCTTCTGAATGGTAGAGCAGCGTGGGGATGAGCTGTACTAAGGTACAAAAACCTTGAGTTTGATTAAGGACTGCTCCATGCACGCACGGGATAGAGCCCTGTAGAATAGAGCAGGCCCACCAGGAATTGTTGGTGGGAATTACATACCTAGTTCCATTCCAGGAGAAAGTTTGATTACAAAGGTGTTGGTACTGGGGGGCATCTGATCTATACAGGTTCCCTGCCCTATGATGGATGGTAAAGTGATTTGAGGCCCAGACTGTTGCCAGCGACAGTTGCTTGCCTGGGAGCTGATCTTAGGTTTACTTATTGGGGTGATTTCCTCACAGTATGGGGTCTAGCCTTTGCACATAGCCAACAGGACTTAGTGAGGTCTGACCTAGAAGTATTTAAGACCTAGTATGTAGCAATGACTAACTTCCAAAGTGGATCGGGATTTGGGGTAGACAAAGGTATAGGGTGCAGGGCTGGACTTTGGGTAAGCTCCTGGTTCTGAGAGATGGAGGAGCTAGCAGGCTTTGGGGTGGCTGCTGAGGTGGACAGAAGTATTCTGTGAACCAAGGTAGGTTTGGCCACCGGGGGCTTGAGTACTATGTTGAGGCCTACCGCCGACGGGGAGCCATAGTGTGGAGGCTGTTCTAACCTCTGAATAGTAAAGAGGAGTCTGTGGTTGTACCCAGACTTATACAATCTTAGCCCCCACGTTTCCCAACCTTGGGCCTTTTCCCCCTGGTCTGTGAACTGTAGGGTTATGGGATTACATTGTGAGCCTGAGGGGGTGCGTCTCCTTAGGCAACTTATAAGCAGGGTACTACGTTGGATTTTGATGAGGTCATTTTTTACCGGGGCATTCCAGTTAATCCAGATGGTAGACTCACACCCCCAAGAAGAGCAATAGTAATCTCGGGGTCCCCTACATTTCTTTATCACATTTTGCACCCTCCCGGTCCCAGGGCAGACGTAGAAATAGGTCCTGCCTAGGGAGCTTCTTGAGTCTTGTGTCTTACAGCTGGGAGGTTGCTTGCCATGCATCCCCAAGCTACTTATATCCCAGGTGACAGTGTGAGGGCACACAAATCAGATTGGAAGGACAGCCACCAGTATTGGTGGAGTGGAGACCTGAGGTCTGATTCACAGTGTAACAGCACTTACAATTTTCCAGGTGAGGGTGACTGGAACATGGAGGTTAGCAGTGGTGAGAGCAGACAATAAGGCTGAACAAGTCAGTAGGTGGTACACACATGGCTGCATCAAGGATCCTGGCATCTCTGCAGTTTGAGGTTCAGTGGGTTATCGGAGTCACGTTGAAGTTTCCACTGGGAGGTGGAGTCTTCTTTGATGGCGAATGGGTCAGCTAGGCGGATGTGTGTGTGATGTATCCAGGAGGTGATGCAGTCAACCTTGTGTGCGGTGGGGGTGACGAGGACCATTGTGTATGGGCCTTTCTACCGGGGTTCCAGTGCTTCCTGCCAATTATGTTTCACGTACATCCAGTCTCCATGCCAGAAAGCGTGTGGTTCAGGAACAAGTCCTGAGCTGTAGAGGGCTATGAGTTTCTCCCAATCAGCTCATTGTGCCTTTTGATAAAAATGCACAGTTACTGCATAATCTTTCCATGTTTTAAGATCTAGGTCCCCTGAATTGAGGGCTTTGCAGTGCAGCTTAGGGATTATAGGGGGTTGTCTCCCAAAGAGAATTTCACAGGGAGTTTTCCCTATCAAGTAGGGTGAGTTTCACACCCTGTACAAAGGGGAGGAGAGACACCCAGTCACCGCCAGTCTCCATGATTAATTTAGTCAGGGTATCTTTTAGAGTGTGGTTCATCCACTCTACCTGTCCTGAACTTTGGGGTCGATAAGCATAATGCAATTTCCAATTAGTCCCCAAGGCTTCTGCTAGACTCTGCACTACCTGAGAAGTAAAGGCTGGCCCGTTACCTGATCCTATCTGATTAGGATCCAAACCTGGGCATTATATCTTCTATTATATTCTTTGCAACTACCTGTACAGTCTCATTTTTGGTAGGAAATTCTTCTACCCATCCTGAGAATGTATCTATGAACACAAGGAGATATTTGTATCTATATTTACCTGGTTTGACTTCAATAAAGTCCACTTCCCAGTACGCACCTGGCTCTGTTCCATGCTCTCTGGACCCTGGATTGTGGGGGCAAGATACAATGTTAGTCATAATACATATTTTGCATGAAGCTATGACTTTATCAATTTTGGTATTCTGATTTTGCATCTTGATTTTGGCGTGGTGCAGCAAGTCTTTTGGCTTGTGTGACCCCAGGTGGGTGGAGGAGTGGATCTTATGGAGGATTTCCAGCCCTAGTTTTGCTGGCACAAGCACTTTATTGTCACAGGTGACATACCATCTGTTTTACTTCTCGGGGGAGTGGACTGGTGGTATCTGCTTTATCCATTGTAAGTCCTCCGGGGCATACTCCAGAGATAGCGGGAGTGTTGGGGTCCAGGGTCTGGCAAAGTGGTAGTAGGAAGCTCTTGGGTAACTGAAGTGGCTACTGCCCTGGCGACCTGTTCGGCGTGCTGGTTGCCTCTGGCCACAAGGGAATCGCCTTGCTGATGGCCAGGGCAATGGATGATGGCTAGCTTCTGGGGAAGCCAGAAGGCCTTTAGGTCAAGTATTTCTTTTTTATTTTTGATAGTTTTTCCTTCTGCTGTAACGAGTCCTCTCTCCTAGCAGATTCCTCGTGTATGTGGGCAGTGGCGAAGGCATACCGGCTATCAGTATAAATGTTAAGTCTCAGGCCTTTTCCTAAGGTCATAGCTTGTGTTAGGGCTATGAGTTCAGCTTTTTGAGTTGAGGTCCTACCTGGAAGGGGCTCTGCCCAAACAGTCTCAGTCTCATACACTACTGCTGCCCCCACATACCTGCATCCATCTTGTACAAAGCTGCTTCCATCTGTGTGCCAATTGGCTTCTGCATCAGGGAGAGGCTGATCTGTAAGGTACTAACGTATGCTGTGGGCCTGGGCCAGGATGTCAATACAGTTCGGATATGGCAGTAGGGTCACTGGACTGAGAGAGGTCTTTGGCAGGAATCAGATTCGTGGAGGGTTTAGCAGAAGGCCCTGATAGTGGGCGAGTCTGGCATTGCTAACCCCCGATCCGGTGGCTGTTTGAGGACTCCTTCAATGGCATGAGGGACCGTGATTAACAGCTCCTGCCCTAAAGTCAGTTTCTCTGCATCTTTAACCAGCAATGCAGTAGCTGCAATGATGCATAGGCATGGGGGCCAGCCTGCTGCCACAGGGTCTAGTTTCTTTGACAGGTAAGTGACTGGCCAGGCCCAGGGACTGAGTGACTGGAGAAGTACCCCTTTTGCTATGCCTTTGTGTACATCTACATACAGATGAAAGGGCTTAATAATATCTGGAGGTCCCAGGGCCAGAGCTGAGAGCAAGGCTCATTTCAGGGCCTGGAAGGCTTTTTCCCATTCTGCAGTCCACTAGAAATGCAATCTGTCCCAGGTAGCTTGATAGAGGGGCTTTGCTATCTCTGCAAACCCTGGAATCCACAGGCAACAGAACCCAGCCAACTCAAGGAACTCCCACACCCCACGCTGTGTGGTCGGGGTGGGGATTTTCAGTACTGTTTCTTTTCTTGCCTGGGACAGCCACCGCTGCCCATCCTTAAGGATGTAACCCAGATAACTCACAGTTTGTTGGCAGATCTGAGCCTTTTTGGCAGAGGCCCGGTACCCCAGAGCTTCCAGTGTAGTTAGTAAGTCCTGGGTGCCTTGGTGGCACTCTGCTTCTGTCTCGGCTGCAATCAGAATGTCATCTACACACTTTAAAAGAGTCAGGTGAGGGTGTTGCTGCCAGTACTCACTCAATTTTTCATGTAAGGCTTCATTGAAGATGGTGGGGGAGTTCTTGAACCCTTGTGGCAGGCGAGTCCAGGTAAGCTGACTATGGATTCCCTGCTCATCATCGTTCCATTCAAAAGTGAACATCACCTGGCTCTGGGGGGCCAACAGAAGGCTGAAGAAGGCATCTTTTAAATCAAGGACAGTGTACCACGCCCGATCTGGGGTGAGGGTACTCAATAGTGTGTAAGGGTTTGGGACAGTGGGGTGACCTGGGGTCATACCCATTTGTTGACCTATCTCAAGTCCTGGACTAGTCCATAGTCATTAGTTAATGGCTTCTTTACAGGCAGCAGGGGAGTGTTCCATGCTGATTGACAGGGCACTAGTATCCTGCTCTTAAAAAGTCTCCAAATGTGGGGCATGATGCCCTGCTGGGCCTCTTGGGACATGGGATACTGCTGCACCCATACGGGTTCAGCCATTGGCTTGAGCTCTACGATGACCAGTGGTCAGTGGGCAGCTAGTCCCATTCCCCCAGTCTCTGCTCAGGTGAGTGGGTAAATTCTCAGCCATACAGTGACATCTGTTGGCTAGTGGTTCTCAGGCTGCAGCTGGTGTAGCCTATACTCATCTTCAAGTTGAAGGGTGAGTACTTGTATGGGACTTCCATACTGGTCTGTAATAAGGGGTCCTTTGTCATTAAAGACAATATGAGCTCCTATCTTGGTCAGGAGATCCCGCCCAAGGAGGTGGTAGAGGAAGTCTGGGATGACCATGAACACGTGGGATGCCCGGTCCATGCCTAAGTCCACAGTTCTTCGGGTAGTCCATGAATCTTGTTTGATGCCTGTGGCCCCCTGGACCTATAATTTCTGTGTGTCCATAGGGCTGTGGGCCTGAGTCAGCACTGAATGCTGGGCTCCAGTATCTACTAGGAAATTTATTAGGGTCCTCCCCACTCTGAGAGTTACCTGGGACTCAGAGAGGAGTGATGAGCCCTGACCCCCCCTAACCTTGGAGCCCACTCAGTTCCAGGGCTGGCACTGAGGGGGGGAATGAAGGTTTAGGAGGTGGTTTCTTGGGGCATTCATGGGCCCAGTGTCCATGTTCCTTACACTAGGCACATTGGTCCTTCTGGAGATGGAACTTTTCCCTGCCTGGGGAGCTCTCCTTATCTCCTGCTGCCAGTTGGTGCAGTCACCCTTCTCTTTTGTCCAAGGTTGGGGCCGTGGAGGCTAGGAGGATTCTGTCTAATTCCTGGGTCTGTCTTTTAGTCGTCTTCATTTGTCTTTCTTTGGGGGGGTCTCACAGTTGTTGTAGACTCTTTCAGCAACTTCTAGGAGGTCCTGCAAAGACTTCTCGCCCAGTCTATCTATTCTCTGCTGCTTGCGCTTAATGTCTGGAGCTGACTGATTAACAAAGAACATGACAACTGCTGCTCTATTCTCTGCAGCTTCAGGATCTAGAAGTGTGTGCATGTGAAA
Source organism: Arctocebus calabarensis (assembly GCA_963573935.1). Taxonomy (NCBI): domain Eukaryota; kingdom Metazoa; phylum Chordata; class Mammalia; order Primates; family Lorisidae; genus Arctocebus; species Arctocebus calabarensis. The sequence continues at coordinate 45,417 of CAUYON010033014.1, read as the reverse complement.
TGCCTCTAGGATCCTTTCCAAGAATGCTGCAGGGGGTTCTGTCTTTTCCTACTTGTACATTACCTATTTGGCCAAATTAGTCAGCTTTCTAGCCGCTTTATGGAGACCCCTCATCAGAGTCTGGCGGTATACTTGGAGTCTTATTGACCTGCTCCTGTATTGAAATCCCACTTGAGGTGCGTGAGGGGAAAGGCCTCATTTATTACAGCCTGATTGGTGGTGGGGTTTCCGTCTGGACCCTCGACAGCCTTCCTGGCCTCAGGTAAGATGTGGTTCCACTTCTCAGTGGTGAAAAGGACCTGTAAAAGCTGCTGGCAATTGTCCCAATTAGACAGGTTGGTAAAAAGAATTGAGTCTAAGAGATCAATCAATGCAGTGGGGTTTTTGGAGAACTTAGGGTTCTGCATTTTTCAGTTATAGAGATCACTTGTGGTAAAGGGCCAATAGTGGTGTTCCTGGTTTGGGGGGGTCAGCTTCATCGGGAGGGCCCACTGCATGAAGAGCCAACACTATGGAGTCTGCCATCAGGTTGCACAAGGCCCTACAGTGGGTATGAGGTGGGCTCTGGAGGCTACCCCCCTTGGACCTGGGGCTCGGGTGGCCTTGCTGCCTAGCGGACTCTGAGGAACAAGTGCCCCATGAGGTGAGGGTTGATAGGGAGGGGAGAAGAGCACTTCTGGATCAGTTCCTCCTTGGAGAACTGGGGGAGAGGCAGTGGGCTCAGGAGACTTCTCCTTTTTCTCCTTCAAGGATAGGAGCTTGGCTACCTCCTTGCTTGAAGGAGGGAGGAGGGGTTTTAACCACAATGGTGGGTATTCCACAAGGTCCTGCCAAGCAGTTATATATGGGATCTGATCCGGATGCCTGGTACCAGATTGATAGACTATATCTTTGACCTGAAAAATAATGGGAAGGTGAAAAGTGCCCTCTGGTGGCCATGTGACATGGTAGGTTGGCCATTCATTCCTTGAAAAAGTCACAAGTTTACTTCTGGACACATTAAAACCATACTCTCGGGCTTTGTCTTTGAAATCCTGGAAATGAGACAAAGTTAAGGAAAGGGGGGGTCATCTGCATCTGCCCCATGTTGCCCTCCAAATGTAACAAGACACAGACAAAACAGATAGCACACAAGATTCCTCCAGAAAACAGAAGCCAGCCCTTGCAGGGTTCCAGGCAAAATTGAAAATGAGACAATGGTGTAAATGTTTGGTGGTCACAACCTGCCTTGCCTCTCAACCAGAGGGAATGTCTGGTCATCACAACCAAGGACTGGGGATTCCACATCCTGACTACAAATCCAATGACTGAAACTAACACAGAGCAGGACAAGACAGACAAATGCCAGCACACACACACTCTCCTCCGGAGCAAGTACTCAGTGATCCTTGGGGGTATCCCGGATGAGGCCCCAAATGTTGTTCCCAAAATCAAGGGGTCCCCCACATAAATCACCGGGAGACCAAGTCTGATGCAAGAGAAAGAGGTTGTTTATTTACAAGCCCGAACTGAGGTTTCTCACTCCTGGCACAGCAGGCGAACAGAGAAGCCTCAGGCCCTGAAAAGGAGGGTTTTTTTTAAGGGTACAGAAAGGAAAAAGGGAGAGGGTGTGGGGTGAGCTGATAGGGGTCTAGGGGACTGAGTAATACTTGTCTTTGGCTGGTCTGGGAAGGAGCTGCTATCACTTGGGGCAGACACAAGCATGAGGGGCGGGGGAGGGGGTAGGTTACCTAACACCTTCGATATGCATGCTGCTGCAAAATGAAGGCTGAGGAACAAGATGGTGTTAGTTTTAATAAAATGGAGTCAGCTTGGTCTTTACAAAAGTATGATATGTGAATTTGGTATACTAGGTGGGACCTAGTAAATTGTTGATTTGAAATACCCTACTTAAATTGAAATTACAAAAAGGTGACAAAATCAAGAGCTTTCAAACTTCAGTTACTAATTATAATCTTAATTTGGAACATTGAAAATTTAGGAAGCTTCGACGGTGCCTTTGGCTCAAAGGAGTAGGGTGCCATCCCCATATGCCAGAGGTGGCAGGTTCAAACCCATCCCCGGACAGAAACTTAAAGAAAAAAAATTTAAAAAAAGGAAAAAGAAAAAGAAAATAAAATTTAGGAAGCTTCAATTCTCTGTGTCTTGCTTTGAGGAAAATTAAGACATCTGAATTATATAAATAATTACTCTGTGTTTTAGCCTATTTTAGTAGTCTTTATTATGGATAGAAAGTTTATCTATCTCCCCAAAATTCTTATGTTAAATTTCTAGCCTACCACAGTGTGATAGTATTAGAAGGTGAGGCATTTGGGAAGTAATTAAGATTATATGAGGTAATGAATGTGAGACCCTTAAGAGGGGATTGATAATTTCATAAGTAGAGGAGAGAAAACTCTCTCCCCATCATATAAGGATATACTATGTAGTAAGAAGGCTGCTGGTGGGAGGCAATAAAGACAGCGCTCCTCAGAACCAAGCCCTCTGATCTTGGAATTATAGCCTCAGACTTATGGAAAAATAAATTTATTTTGTTCAAGCCTCTAAATCTATGGCATGTTATGGCAGTTTGAGCTGAAAAATACATTCCTCATTAAATCAATATATTTGTTGTCTAGTATCCAGAATAATCAATAGACAAGATTGCTATAAATTAGAATCCAGGATGATTATATGTAAGTGAGCATATACAAATATTTATATGTGTGTCTATCTGCTTTTAAAAAAAAATCTATAAACCATTTATAATTATATGTTATTTTTATCATATAGTATAATAGATATCATCAATATATTTGGCAAATACATGCATCATCACCATACAGATTTGTATAACCTATTTTTGTATCTATACACATTTAAAAACAATGCATTCTTCATCTTTGAATGGCATATCAATTTCAATCCAATTGTCTTGACATCAGTAATATGTTTCTCCTGAAGAATATCATGTTCAAAAATGAGATTTTGTATCTCTATAAAAACTTTAAAAAATTGGCCAAGCCTAGGGGCATGCCTATAATCCTAGCTATTTAAGAAGCTGAGACAGGAAGATCACTTGAGCCCAGAAGTTTAAGGCTTCAGTGACCTGAGATAACACCTCTGTACTCCAGCACTGCAGCCTGGATGGCAGAGGTAGACTCTGTCCAGACAAAAAAAGAAACAAAACCCTCCAATTATTGTGTCTCAAGAAAGAAAATTGACACTCGCTGTTCTCTTATTTATTGACTTCTTTAGACAAGTGAAAGCTTAGAATGTAGGCTTTCTAACTGCTAAAATGGAATGAATTACAATTATATCACAGTATATTAAGAAAGAGTTAAGGAAGGTCATGGTGGCTCTTGCCTGAGTAATCTGGGAGGCTGAGGCAGAGGATTGCTTGAGACCAGAAGTTCAAAACAAGCCTGTGCAAAACCAAGTCCTCATCTTTACTAAAACTACAAAAATATCCAATCATTGTGGCAGGCGCAGGTAGTCCCCACTACTTGAAGACTGAAACAGGAGGATCACTTGAACCCAGGAGTTTGAGATTGCTGTGAGCTAGACTGAGATCATGGCATGTTAGCCTGGGGGCAAAAAAGTGGGAGTTTGTTTCATTAAAAAAAAAGAAAAAAGAAAAAAAAAGGTTTAAAAGTAGATTAAAAGTAGAAGTGTATACTTATGATAAAAACCCACTTACCTCTGCTACTTTTCTTTTCCTTTATTTAAGTTGGAATTTGGTATTGCAGAATGGCAAGTTTTGATAAAGCAAGAATACAACAGATGAACAAAATTTACTCAAATTTATTATTGAAACAATCTTTAAACACGCACAAAAAGAAATCTTGAGCATATGCACCCTAAAGCACTGACCTAACAGCCAGGAAGAATATACTTCATAAACTTTCCCTAGTTTCTGCTATTGATAGCAAATTTTAAAGTAAAATGAGTCACACTCGCTTCTCAATGGGAAATGATGTAAAGCAGTGGTAACTCTCACAACTCCAATGCGGTACGCAGAAAGACAGTGGAACTGTGGAGTAAAGAGTCCAGGTTCCAAGAGGTGTCTTGAATGGAACAAATGGCATGGACAGAGGAGAAAATTAAAATTTTCTTTTCAGAGAAGATCATATAATTTGGATAAAAGAGATTAAGAGCATCCCAAAGGACATTTATGATTTTGATAAAGATCCCCAGAGATAGGTTGGTTTGTTATGTACTACATTAAATAGGAGGCACCTTTAACATTGTAGACTAAGTCCTATGTAAAGATGAAAATGGATATTAAAAAAATAAAGGAAAAGAAATAGATGGGAGTCTCAAAGGAGTGCCTGGCTCTGTTGAGTTGAATAATCCATGATATTGGAACAATAGAGGGCAAGAACAGAGCAGATAAATTGTGGTTGAAGTGTAATATGATTAAAATTAAGGTGATACAGGAATTTCATTACTATTGATAACAGGGTTTAGGTTATGACCATAGGATTGAGTAACTGAAAAAGCATTGATGGTAATATCATTTAAACGGGTGGCAGAGGGGAAGAAAGAGAATGAGAAAAAAAAAAGTCAAAGGAGAGGAAAATCCAGAAATTTTGAAAGATCAGTGGGATATTAGAAATGCCCAAGAATTATAAAGTACTCAGGAGAATGCTTATGAGCCAGGGATGAAATTGTTGATCAGTAAGACAAAGTGGCCAAATTTTCATTGTATAAATCTTCAAGAAGGTTGTAATGTATTGGAGTAGATTGGATAATTATAATTGTTACAAATTATTTGAGCGAGGCTCTTCTAACTAAAGGAATATACACTTGACATTTGCTCTATGACTTTCCAGTGTCTTCTAGTGGGAAAATAATTTTTGTTATTAAATCATAACTTTGAACATTAATGCATTAATGGGGTACAATGTGCACATTTGATATGCAATGTGGAATGCTTACATTGTGCTGATAACTATAACCATCACTTCACTTACTTGTCGTGGTAAGACATTTAGACTCCACTCTTAATAGTTTTGAAATGTACTGTTGTATTGTGCCCATTAGGTAAGGTCCCACCAAATACCCTCCCTCGCCCTGGCCTCCCCACTCTCCTCGTGTCTCCCTCCTCTTCCCTCCTTCTTTCAGGACTATAGTTGTGCTTTATCATTTGTTTGAATTTGTAGGTGATTACATGTTGTTTTCATAGCAGTATTGAGTACATTGGATAATTTTTTTCCATTCTTGAGATACTTTACTAAGAAGAATATGTTCCAACTCCATCCAGGTAAATGTGAAGGATGTAAAATATCCATCTTTTTTTGCTGCATAATATTCTATGGTATATACAAATGAGATTAACTCATTTGTTAATCCATTCATGCATTCAAGGGCACTTGGGCTGCCCCCATGACTTGACAATTATGAATTGGTCTGCAATAAACATTCTGGTGTGAATGTCTTTCTTGGAAAATGATTTTTTTTTTTTTTTGTAGAGACAGAGTCTCACTTTATCACCCTCAGTAGAGTGTCGTGGCATCACACAGCTCACAGCCTACCTCCAACTCCTGGGCTTAGGAGATTCTCTTGCCTCAGCCTCACAAGTCGGTGGGACTACAGGCGCCGTCACAATGCCCCGCTATTTTTCTGTTTTGCAGTTCGGCCAAGGCTGTGTTTAAACCCGCTGCCTTTGGCATATAAGGCCGGTGCCCTACTCAATGAGCTACAGGTGCCACCCTGGAAAATGATTTCTGATCATCTGGGTATATGCCTAGCAGAGGAATTGCAGAATAAATGGTAGATCTACTTTAAGTTCCTTGAGTATTCTCCAAATTTCTTCCAAAAAAAGGCTCTATTACCTTGCGTTCCCACCAGCATTGTAGAAGTATTCTCTTCTCTGTACATGCCAACATCAGCATTTTGGGATTTTGACTTGCTTTAGGCCATGGGATGTGAATAAGAGTAATTAGTGCTTCCAAATTTGTAGGTTATTTCTGACATTGTGTCTTTCCCTCTGAATGGGAGAATGGCATTTTAGATAAGGGCTATTCTTTAAATGCTCATTTAGAATAAAATGATTAGTAAACCAGAAATAAAGGAGAAATTTAAAAATTTTATAAAGAATATATCTTCAAATTTTGATAAACATCAAATTTAACATACTGAATAAAGAGTGTCCATCCCTACCACTTCTATTTCATTAGAGATCCTACACAGTCAATTATTTTTTAAATAATTAACATAAAGATTGTAAAAGGAAGCAATACAACTTTTTTATTCACTTAAAGCATACCTATACACATACAAGATTCAATGGAAACTAGGAACATACAGAAAAAACTAAATTTATTTATTTAATAAAATTAATAAAGGAAAACAAATAATGCTTCTATTTAATAGAGAAAAAAACAAAAATGGGTCTGGAAGAGAAATTAATGTATAAGAGCAGAGCATACCTTCAGAGAATGTTCGATAACATCATTTATATCATGGTACATAGGTTGATGCATTTGACGAAACTCCTCATTGTCTTGCACTTAAGATAAAGTCATTTTACTGTGTAATATCTAAATTATTTGTGAAAAGGAAATTTTAAACGATTCAAGGAAGAGTGAAATATGAAATTATATTAAATAAGGTGACCTTTCATATTAAAACTAGTAGAAAATAAATTGAAAGTAAAAGATCTCATTTATAGCACAGAGAAGAAAACAAAGTAGTTTAGTTTAAACTTAAAAGTAACTTCCAAGAGTTAGATGATGATATTAAAATTGTTCCTAACTAAACTAAAAGAAGTTTTGAGTAAGTCAAAATGTATATCATGCTTACATAAGTCATGCTTATACGTATACAGGCACACCCACACACACTTTCACACACACACATTCCAAAGACTAGCCAACTCATCCATAAACACTTACTTTAGAACTTGACAAAATATACTAATGCTAACCTCCTGAGAAAGTACAACCAAACATCTAAATGTAAGCTACACAAAAATGTCTGAAAAAAAAGAAAGTTATGGGGGATATCCGTGTATTAAAAGATATTATTAAACTAATAAAAGCAATTGAAAATATTCCAAATAATTATAATAATATAGAGTCAAAAAATAAGGTATTGCTCAAATATATGTAAAATTGTGGTAGGTTGAATAATATTCCATGGTAGATTACCAAATACTTAGTGCTGGAACTTGTAAATGTTATCTCATAAAACAAACAGGACTTTGAAGATGTGTCTTTTAAAGAGGGGCACAGCAGGTTTACAGTATTCACATTGTGTGTGATGACGGAAACAAGAGATAGGAGGAGTCAAGGATGGTGTATCGAGCCAAAGGATGTAGATAGTCCTTAGGAACTGGACAGAGAGGAAATGAGTTCTTCTCAGAGGCTCTTAAATAAAATTCAGTTTTAATTCTACCTTAATTTTAGATGTCTGACTTCCAGAATTGTAAAGGATTAATTCTTGTTTATGATACTAAGTTTGTGGTAATTCACACAGCAGTTTATATGTTTTATTATTTCCACAATCTTACAACCAACAAAAAAATGACAATTATAGTTATGTTGAAATTTCCTTTTTCTTGAGGGAGGGAGATAGAGTCTCATTTTCTTGCCCCCAATAGAGTTCTGTAGCATCATAGCTCATAACAACCTCAAACATTTGGACTAAAGTGATTCTCTTTCCTCAGCTTCCCAAGTAGCTTGAACTACAGGAGCCCACCATAATTCCTGGCTACTTTACAGGCACACGGTATCACCCTTGCTCAAACTGGTCTGGAATTCAAGAGTTCGAGCAATCCACCAATCCAGAAATTGCTTTTCTGTATATATGGCATTAAAATAACACATATTGAAAAGGAAAATATTTAAAGCAATTATGGCAAAATTTTCCACTTTGAAAAATCTTTGTGGTGACAAGTATTGAGTTTATTTTACTGTTTTTTGTTATTTTCTATTATTTCACTCAATACTTCATAAAACAATGATGTAAATATGTATCATAGATAATTAATACTACTGAGAAAAATGGAGAACTTCTTATAAAGATTCAGAGAAAGAATCTCGGGTGTGGTTGTCAGGGTCAAGGATAACTTTTGAAAGAATAAAATTAAGTTGGAAAGAATAGAAAAGAGTTTTCTAAATAAAAAAATCAGGATTCATAATGAATAATGATAAAAGCAAAGAATGACCAATATAAAAATGAAGGAATGATCAACAGCCAGAGAACATCAGGATTTGAGGACTATATGGTAAGATATTTGAATTTATTTTAACTAGTATATGAGGTCATTAAAGAGCATTTTAAAATGAAGAATAAAAATAGTCTTATATTTCATAAAGTATTATACCTAATATGTGATGTGCTGTGTAAGAAGAGCAGTGAATCATGGATGGAATTGAGGAGTGTGTTTGCAGCACTCTAATTAAGGGAAGATAGAAGTGATATATGACTGTGCAGATGATGAAAAATAAATTTATGTGCATGTGAAAAATTTGACAGGCTTTGCTGATGGATTAGATGTGGTACTGAAGGAATGGACCAGGAATATGTCTCTCTTGACAATCTTGTCTTCTTCCTTCTTTATTGAAATATGTAAGACATTTTGGTTTACTTTAATATAATTTAATATTTTTCCCTTGAATTAAAGTAAGTAAAAAAACTTGATTTTATTTTGTTTCTCATTATTTTATTTGTTTGCTTGATATTTTATTCCTGGAACATATATTTCAAATATAATTTTCCTGTATATTGTACTTTACACTGGTTCTTTTAAAAAAACAAAAAGTATTTAATCAAACAAATATCATTGACTACCTGTAGGTCTCCAGAGAGTATAATGTAAATACAGGGTTTGGTTTCTGCCTAGAAACACCATTTATTTTTCAGTTAATGAATGAAGGAAGCTTTACTTTGATTGTAAAGTTGAAACATTTTAACTTATGTGTGGCATGTATTTGAAATATATAAAAATGCCTGGATTTTATAACATAAAATACCATGCCTTTTGTTCTAACTACTTTCTATAAATTTCCTAAGTTTTCCTTACTTTTTAAACTATTTTATTATTTAGAAAAATATATATAATTCTACAAAATTGGAAATGTTCAATGTGAATTAATATATTTTATAAAAAATTAAATGATATATGAAATCATTTCAATGTATCATCAAAAATTTCAAGACATGACATATCTGTTATATTTCTATTGTTTTTTAATGACTTTACATTCATACAAATTTTCTCTCAATTAACTCACATATATGTTGATTTCACCAGCAATTGCCAAAAGATTTTTGTCATTACTTTACGTTTTTTAGATAAATGCTAGTCTTTTTGTTAGTTTCAATACTTGTAAGATTACCCGGAGCAACATTTTATAAATGAAAATTTGTTAATAAAGACTTTTCATGAAAGTTCCTATTTCTTATTGGGGTTCTGTAGTTCATTTTGTAGTGGAAAAAATGAAAATAAAGTTAAAATGATTGCCACAGTTATAAAAAATAATTTTAAATGGGTAGAGACTAATTAGTTCATTAAAATCATTAACTTGTTAGTAAGCTGAACATAAATGAGACATTTTACTTCAAACACAACTTTGAAAATCTGATTGGACATTATTGAAGTAGCTATATTCAGAACATACCGAACTGAGAAATGATATTGGAATCTAAAAGTCAAACTTTCTCTACTTCATTACTGATGGCTCTAAAATGAGAAATCACAAATAAATATATAACAAGGCCACAATGTTTGACTCTCCCACAAGAACCTTCAGAATTGCATTTTATTTTTTTGTAATAACACTGTCACTCATAAAATGATTTTTGGCCTTTTCTTAAGATGCTAAAATGATAATCTTCAACAGAAAATAGAGTCATTTAAGAAAAAGGGAAGGGAGGGAAGAAGGAAAGAAAATTAACTCAGTTTAAAAATTATTTAAATTATAACTAATTCTTTGAAGTTGATCTTAAGACAGTAAATAAACACAATGCCTTATTTCTTTAATAAAATTACTATTAGACTGATTCTATTAGAAGTTAAACATCTGAAATTTTATCCTGCTTACATGTTAAAATATTAGCTTTTCATGGTTTCATGGATCTGGCAAGAAACAGAGAATTTTTAGACTAGAGAAAGGTCTTTATTACAGCACAACTGACGGTCTGAACTTCATATTACCGTAATGTTTCCTATCTCTCAAGTCTTTTGAGGATAATGCAGATGCAGGCCCAAGTGGAATCTATGCATATAGTGCTTTTGTTTCACACCTTAAAAATCCTGAGTTAAATAAACCTCAATCTTTTATAAAGGACTTCAAGTAAATGTACTTAGCCTTTTACCCAGAAGGAGACATTATCTTTATTATACTACACAGCAAATAAACTACTCTCTTGTCCAGATGGAGACATTATCATTATTTTCATGAATATTTGCTATATAAGTATATATCCTCAAAAAATAGAACAAAAGCTATTAGGACCACTTACAAGATTTACAGACAAATAAGATCCATGGATAATTTTCTTTGTTAAGTGTACTTATTAAATGAACAGTACCAGCTACTAAATATAGATATATATTTATGACACAGGGTTTAGGAAGATTGTTTATGTAGAGATACTGTAGTAGGAGCTCCAAGTTGAGAATTTTATGCTACTTGCAGGCTAACAATTCCTGATGTTGACCACTGCTATAGCTGACCAGTTGGTTATAATCTCTTAGGTGGTTAACATGCAGAGACTCTACTATATTTCAAAGGATGCACATACAATCCTTTGAGTTAATGTTTGGAATAAGGTAAATTACTTAACTTTTGAATCCCATTCTTTTTATATTTAAAATGGAGAAAATTGTATATGCTCTGCATTCATAAAAGAAATATTATAAAAATCCACTCCAGTAATGCATGTGAAAAAGTTGCACAAACATTAAAATAAGACATAGTTTTTTTACGGGGCAGTGCCTATGACTCATCAAATAGGGCGACGGCCCCATATACCAAAGGTGGCGGGTTTGAACTCGGCCTTGGCCAAACCGCAAAACAGAAAAATAGCTGGGCAACGTGGTGGGCTCCTATAGTCCCAGCTACTAGGGAGGCTGAGGCAAGAGAATCGCCTAAGCCCAGGAGTTGGAAGTTGCTGTGAGCTGTGTGACGCCACAGCACTCTACCTAGAGTGCTAAAGTGAGACGCTGTCTCTACAAAAAAAAAAAAAAAAGACACAGGTTTAAGTTAGCATATTAATTAAGGTTAAATTTCATTCATTGTTTTTTGTTTAAATAATTAGTTGTAGAAACAGTTAAATTTCCTGCATTACATGAAAATAATTTTGACCATTAACCTTTTATAATTTATCATTTATAGGGTATTTTTGACAAAACAGTGTATTTATTCCTATTTGAAAGTATGTTTAAAAGTGTTAAACTATTAATTTCAGAATAGTTTTTCAGACTTATTCACCAACACTGCTGTTAAAATATGAAAAAAATGTAACTTATCAGACATTGGGACTCATGAACACACAGTGTGTGTGTGTGTGTATATATATATATTCTAAATTTAAAAAATAGATTCCAATTTTATTGAAATAAGGTTTGAATTTCATGTAGATGGTTTCTTATCAGAAGAAAACAGATTCCTAACAATTTTCGTTAAGATAAGAAACACAATCAGATTGATTAAAAACACAAGGTCTAGATTTACTTAAAAGGTAGATATATTATTAATTTTGATTTATTTTTTCCCAACTTTGTTTAACAAGTTAACAGTTTATTAAGAATTAAACAAAGGTATGATGTGATACAGTACAAGCAAGAAACACAATCAGATTGATTAAAAACCCAAGGTCTAGATTTACTCAAAAAGGTAGATATATTATTAATTTTGATTTATTTTTTCCCAACTTTTTTTTAGCAAGTTAACAGTTTATTAAGAATTAAACAAAGGTATGATGTGATACAGTACAAGCAAGACATTCAAGATAGGTATAATAGTACTAGTCACACAAAAACTTAAATTTCACCTCAAAAAAAAAATCACAAGACAAAAGAGAAAGCAATTTCACTGTTATATTTAATGCAAAGTATTAACTCTGTCCCCCCAAAGCCCAACCTCCAACAAACAAAAAACTATCTGGGAATACTGCTATGCTAACATATTAACCAAAGTATAATCATTCATGGGAAAACAGTAATTAAGCAATGAATTGAATTAAATAACAAAGTTCAAAATGTCATAAACTCATAGACCAACATTTTATTATTTATATTTTCAAGATACAAAAATTTTGTAGACATAATGTAGAATAATAAGCAAAAGAGATTAGGTCTTTGAAGATATTTGGGACTCAGAAAACAATAGTCTAAAATGAAGGCCCCAGAAGCAAGTTTTTCTCTGCCCTCTCTTGCCCTTCTGTCTCTCAGTATCATTCTCCCCTGAGAGTAGCCATGGACACCAGCCTACCTCTTCCTCTGGGTGGATTGTAAAATCGTATTTCCTTTCCCCAGAATAAAATGATTAAAACCCAAATATATTATTCTAATTTCCATATTCTTCTACCTTTCTGTGTAAAAACTGGGCATAAAGGAATTCTCTGACCTACTTCTCTGACTATAGGTCATAAAAGACTCCTCATTTCAAAAAAGGTCTTGCTCCACATTCAGGAGGAAGAGACGCATGTTCAGAAAGGTCAAGAAGAATAAAAACAGGGAGGACATCCTGAGTTTTTCCACTTAGTCTATTGACATTAGATCATATCCTTTGTATTCAGTCATATTTTTTTATACTACTATCCACATTTTCATGAACCTAAGCATAAAAATGAACATTTCCCCCTATATCTTTGGAGCTTCATCCTGAAAGCTCCAGTGCATATGTTAATAAATTTTGTATGGCTTTTCTCCTATTAATCTACCTCCTGTCAATGATTTTCAGTGGATTTTCAGAGGGTGAGGGGAAAGTTTTCCCTTGGCATCCAAAAAATCATAGGTGGACACTGGCATATTAACTCTATAAGAAGAGTACCGGTTTTCAAATTGTTAAAATCCTCATTGTAATACAAATAGATAATGAGCATATGTCAAAGTCACATTTATCACATTAATGAGAGATCCAGCCCAATGACAGAGCTTATTAAAATTTTATGTGAGAAACTAGAACTTACTTACTCAGTATGGAAGGGAATGCTGAAGTAAGATTGTTAGTTTTAAGAACTGAGAAAAGTGTGAGAATTTTATCCTACTTGCAGGCTAATAACTTAGCTTAACACAGTTCTACCAAAGTTTGTAGAACACATGAGACCCTTGGGTCAGAAAAAGAAGATATTTTCTCTTTTATTTGGTCCGTTTCACAAGCTCAAATACCAAGAGAGCAACACGATGAAAGTTGAAGGATACAGGTGAAACTTACTAAATGTAGAATACCAATGTCTACATACAGTGATTAAGAAAATGCCATACTATGTTAAACAGTTTGATGAAAATATTTCAGATTGTATATGAAGTCAGCACATTGTGCCCTATGATTGCACTAATGTACACAATTATGATTTAATAAAAATTAAAAATAAAATAAAATAACAATTTAAAAATTTAAACATTATTGAAGACGATGGCAGTAGTAGTAGAAATAGTAATATTCAAAGGACTTGCCATCAGGTGGCAAGTCCTTTGAATATTACTGTGCAAACACTAGAATAAGCATAACATCAGTTACATTAGAAGACTTTATAGGCATCATTTTCGTAAACAAGGTTGCAATTATTTTACCTTAACAATGCACTATGACACAGAAAGCTAAATGGTGCATTTAAATAAGCATTTGTAACGTGTGCAAAATTATAAATTATTGGTATTAACTTACATGATGGTATAAATGAGGATATACCTTTTAAAAGACACACTGCAGATAAATAACCACATTGTCATAAAAATAAGGGGGCTCAAGTAAAAGATCTATGTATGTTATTGACCATTGTTCTGAGAAGTTGGCAGATAATGCCAACAGATTAAATTTTTTCAACTAAGTCATTATGGTCACATTTACTGAATATTTTATTATATGTATAATCTACATTAAGATTTTCATATTTCATGAATCATCATGAATGTGTGGAAACCAGATACCATCCAAAGAGAGATGTGCTCTAGTTTTCATAGACATTGGCTGCTAAACTGAGATAAAGGAGAAAAAACATATTTTCCTTAAATGTCCAATAGAAAAAAAAGCATTAAGAACAATTCAAACTCTTTCTTAAATCTTTCCTCTTACATGACAAAGAAAGTAAGAAACAGTGGTAGGGACCAAAGAGCCATGTCCATGGGAAGCCTACTCCGTGGATCTTCTGTGCCTGCTACATGTCTAAGGACAGAGCCACTAAGATGTTCATCATTTGAAATACAGTAGAGGCCACAGCTGTCACAGACATTTTTAACTTTTATCCTTGATGCCTACATGCTTCTCAAGCTGTACATAAATTTACATTACTGCATGAGTTGTGCCATTCACAGCAAAGTAGTATGCAACTATTTTTGTGAAACCAGAAAGAAAAAAACACCTTGATTTAGATCTGGGGATGCTACCTCATGACCTCTGTGGAACACTATGTCAGAAGCTAAATCAAACTGAAGAAAAACTACTCTTTAGAATGAAAAAAATGGAAATTATACTTTAGAGAAAAATGAACAAAATCCCACATTTCAAAATAAAGAAACACAAATAATTTTCCCTAATCAATTCCACTCACTTTTATGTGATGAAGTCCAATTCATTGGCTCTTTGGTCATCAGTCTGCTTAGAAAAAGTTATCTGCTCTTAGAAAATAGTCCTGATATTCTAAGTCCCCTGCTTCAGTGATAATGGTCATTATTCAAGTTGAACTATTAGCTTTTACCACTCATCTATTGTTGAACTACCAAAAACTAGGGGTAGTAGCTTTAGTTCTTTTTTTTCTTTGATACTGTCTTTTGTATTTTTTTCCCACTGAAACCCCAACTCTGAAGGTAAAGTAATATAAAATGAGAGGAAAGAACAAACACTCTATTGACTAAAAACAAAACTAAAAGATTCTGTTTATGTTTTTATTTAAATTTCAGGTTATTGTGAGGGTACAAACAACCAGATGCCATTGTTTGTATTGGGTTCCTATAGTAGTTGTGTCACACACTGAAAAGGCATGCCATACATTCCTACCTTGTCCTCTTCAAGTAGGAGCATGTAAATTCCCTTCCTATTCCTCTCTCCCCATCTTGTGTTCCCCTTCCCCCCAACAGGAATTAAAAGTTTTTATTTTATGTTAGCTTATGTTAAATTAGATCATTTACTGGCTTCATGATAAAATTGAGTTGATTGGACACTTGCTTTTCCATTTTTGTTATTCTTTACTAAGAAGAATGTATTTCAACTCCATCCAGGTTAATACAAAAGATGTCAATTCGCCATTTTTTCTTACAGCTGAATAGTACTACATGGTATACATATACCACAGTTTTGTAATCCATTCCTGAGTTGTTGGACATTTAGGTTGTCACCACATCTTGATGATTATAAATTGAGCTTCAATAAACATTCTACTGTAAATGTCATTATGATAAAAACATTTTTTTTCTTCTGGGTACAAGCCTAGTAGTGGGACTGTTGGAGGTCTAATGGGAGTGCTTTGAGGATTCTTCATACTTCCTTCCTAAAAGGTTGTATTATTTTGCAGTCCCACCAGCAGTATAAAAACAGTATAAAAGTTTCCACATCCATGCCAGCATCTGCAGTTTTGAGACTTGTGATGTGGGCTGTTATCACTGGGGTACATAAATATTTAGAATTAAAAGGTTCTCTTAATGTATTATTGATAAGTATGAAGTGCTTATCTTTATCTTTTTTAATTTTAATTGCTTTAAATCCACTTGTATCTGAAAATAAGATTGCTACCCCTCCTTTCTTATAATTTCCATTTGCTTGAAATATTCCCTTCCATCCCTTTACGCTGAATCTTTTTTGTCTTTCAAAGTTAGGTGTGTTTCCTGGAGATAACATGTGGATGGCTTATGCTATTTTTTCATCCAATTGGAGACCTTGCGCCTCTTTAGTGGAAAATTCAAGCCAGTAACATTTATTAAAAGATTTGATATGTGTGGTGAAGTTCTATTCATCTTATTTTTTGATTGATTAGTTTTATTTTTGTGCCATTATGGAAGCTAGGTTTGTCCTTTAGTTTGTGGGTGTTTACTTTGCTTGTGGGCGATTGTGATGGTCAGTTTATAGAATAGGTCTAAATATTTCCTGTAGAACTGGTCTTGCTGTGGCAAATTTCCTCAATATTTGGACATCATTACAAGATTTAATTTTTCCATTGACTTTTGAAGCTTGGTTTAGTAAGATTCAGGATTCTGAACTGAAAAAAATTTTTTAAAGAAGGTTAAAGATAGCTGAACATTCTCTTGTTCCTTGGAAATTTTCAGCAGCGAAGTCTGCTATTACCCTGTTTTGCCCTTGTAGGGCCACTGAGCACCAATGCATCCAGGTGCTTCCTCCTGGATATTTTCAGAATTTTCTCTTTTGTCTTGATTTTGGACAGTTTCATTATAATGTGTCTATTTGTGTTGAGATGACCTGTAGTTTGATATCCCTCAAAAGGTATTTTTTCAGGATCTGTCATGATATTTAAGAAGTTTTCATTCATAATATCCTTCACTAGGGCTTCCATTCTTTTGGAATATTCTTTTTCCCATTTATAGATACTTATAATTCATATGTTTCAATGCTTTGTGCAATTTTCTCAGTGAAAATTCTGTTTTCTCTCCCTTCTTTTCTGCCTCTTTAACTGCCTGTTTTAGTTAAGAGCTTTAATCTCAGATTGTGAGATTATTTATTCTCCATGGTCTAATCTGTTATTGATACTTTTTATTGTATGCATCTTTAAGTTCTCTGAATAACTCCTTTAAGCTCTGTCATATCTGTTCTATATTCTTCATATCATTTGTTCTTTTTCTGGTTCTATTATTCCACTCTCTCTTCAATTCCATTTATTACTTTTCCCAACGTATTTCAAACCCTCTTTATGTCCATTTCCATTAATCTTTTTTTTTTTTTTTTGGCAGTTTTTGGCCAGGGCTGGTTTGAACCCACCACCTCTGGCATATGGGGCCGGTGCCCTACTCCTTTGAGCCACAGGTGCTGCCCTCCATTAATTCTTTATAGGTGGAATCCTTTACACTAGCTACCTCATGATCCCTTGTAGGGGTGTTGGGGTTTCTTTTCATGTTGCAATGATTTTTCTGTTTGTTCCTTGTCATTTGTGTTTTCTTTTTTGTTCACTTCCTTCTTCTACTTTTTACTAACTCATTTGCTTTAAATTACCTTGTCTCAGAGCTTAGGTGTTGAAGAGGCCTTTTTGTATACATCCAAAAAGAAGATAATGTTAAAGAACAAAAAGAGAGAAACAAAAGAAAAAGAGAAAAACCTTCAACCTTCAAATGTGGTTGAAGGAAAGAATTAAAGAAATGAAGAGAGAGAGAAAGAGAGTGGAAGGAGAAATGATGTTCGTCAGCAGGGTGCTTTAACCACATCCACTGCTGTTCAATTTGGTGGGCAGGCTGAAAGAGTTCCTTGAATTCACCAGCTTGAGAAAAGGCAAGACCCCACCTCTGCCAAATAGAGAAAGAAATCAGCATCATGTCATACTAGGGACTTACTATTTCACTCATTCCAAAGTCAAAGCTGGAAAGACACCCAATATCATGGGCTTTTGACTTCCTTGAGCCAGAATAATGCTGTGACACCCTCAGCCCGACCAATGTCATCACCCCTCCAACCCTCAGAGATGAGAAAAAAATGGGGAAAAAATTAGATGAAATAATTAAAAATGTAATTATATAAGATGAAGAAGAAAAAAGGGATATCTTTTGAAAAATATAATTATATAAGATGAAGAAGAAAAAAGGTGTTGTATGAGAAATTTGAGGGGGAAAAATAAAAAATTAGAAAAATCTCTACCAAAAGTGAGAAAAAATACAGAAATAAAAATGAAGAAAAAAGGGCTGAAAAAGTGAAATAAAAATTGAAATGCCCTTGCTATATCAAAAAGAAAAAATAAAATATAAAAATACAATAAAACCAATAAACCTAAACAAAAAACAACAACAGCAATAAAAGAAAAGAAAAAACTAAGAAAAAAAATTATAAAAAACAAAAAATGTTTTAAAAATACACATAATCTACAGATACATCTAGATACATCTATACCTATACACATACCTACAAATTTATATAGCTAGATTACAATATTTTTTAAACTTTAAAGTTTCCAACCTCATGTTGGAAAAGTTTAAAAAAAACTCCAATTTCAGCATAAAATTAATATTATATTTATAGTATAAGAAATAGTAATTATTTTTATATATGCATCTTTTCCCATGATTTTAATTTTTTTACGTTTTTAATCAAACCAAAGAGCACCAGTAATTTACTCATTTTAAATATTAGCAGAAGATATTAAAGTGATTGAAAGATCTAGAAAATTATGACTGTTCACATTTTAGAGCAATAACATTACCTATTAAAAACTTGTCATAGGAATGACTATGAAACATTTTACACAGACAACTAATAAACAAACAAGAAATAATTAGGTTGCTATAGACTTCTGCTTTTTAAAGTCAACTTAATCAAATTCATACGTTTATACTCTCAAAACATTAAATATTTTGTAGAAGCAAGGATAACTTCTCTGACATTGTTTTACACAGCTTTGACAGTAGCTAAAGCAGTGAGAACTTCAAATTAATGAGGATTTTCATTAGGATACAATTTCAAAAACTTATATAAAATTAATTTTACATGTACATTATATTTTATATCTTGATTAATTCATTAAAAAATGATGTTGAGCTCCATTTGAAATAAATTCTTCAAGCCAGTTTTATTTGTTCAAGAAGTATCTTAGTTTAAGGATATCACATGAATTTGTATCCAGATGTAATCGCTTCTCTGCCTTTTGGCTAAAATCAAGTGCAGATGTAATTCAGCACTTATTAATCACATATTAAAACACTGTATAAATGTTCATAACTATTTTGCTACATGCCATTTCTATCTTGATATTTACATTATCTTCTTCTCTATGATTAAGGGCCATTCTATTTATAATAGTTTGTTTCTGTAGTGTATATGAATGACAAATTTGGATAATTAAGTAATTTCCAAGTGTGTCCCTTAAATCTGTTCATATGTACATATGGTTGCAATTATAAATACATCACAGTAATTGCCTAATTATTCTGCTTCTTTGAGAAAGAAGTAACAGCTATTCTTTACAGACAACAGAACTGACAACAATTTCAATACACATAAAAATGAATACATGTACAAAGACAATAAACTCCTGTAAATGGAAACATCCCTGAAAATCTATAGTTTTCCAATTTGTTTTACATGAATTTTCTTCATTCTCAACATTCATTAGAAGTAAGTCAAAGAGTTTTTCTAGACCTTTTCTCTCATTCACTGGAATTTGCTGTACTCAGATCCCAGAATTCCTCAAAATAACAGTAACCACAGTCATGAAACTAACACTCCTCTTTCTATAGTGTTTCTCTACTGAGTTATTTAGCTCCAAATTCTCCTTGTAGGCATATATAGCAATATCTAGAAATATGTAACATTCCCACAGCCAACATAACTAACTGGAGGATTGAATAAAACAGTATAAGTTTTTGGTGGATAGAGTACAAAGACTCTGGTAAATATTCTATTGTATAGTATTGCTCCTAAAACAAAGAATGGTCCACCCCAAA
This sequence comes from Arctocebus calabarensis, assembly GCA_963573935.1. Classification (NCBI taxonomy): domain Eukaryota; kingdom Metazoa; phylum Chordata; class Mammalia; order Primates; family Lorisidae; genus Arctocebus; species Arctocebus calabarensis. Next base: position 25,670 of record CAUYON010033014.1, on the reverse strand, counting down.
ATATCGATAGTGCCAAAGGAGGGTTAAGAAAATCTAATCTACTTCATGTTTTCAAAGCTTTTCTAGACATTCTTAAAGAAAAGCTGTTTCTTTTCCCATCACCAGAAGTTTTATACTATTTATCTAGTTTCTAATTGAAAGATAAATGTGATACTTCTGACTCTTGCTCTTAAAGACAGTATCTAGCTCATATCTGGTCCCATCTATAATATACATAAAACATACTTCTCTGTTGGTTAATTTTAAAAGCTAGACCTTAAGCAAATTAAATATTTAGTTAAATGGTGATCAGACTTTGATGTGGGATATTCTGAAAATAAACTCCTACATTTCTGTGTCTCAGCAAACCTCATCTCTAAGTTATAGGTGTTCTGGAAAAGGAAAAATCAAGATAAGACAAAGTATTTCAAAGGTTTGTTCTGTTTCAGTGGGTTGCAATGGAGCTAACCCACCTAGAACATGGTTGGTCATATTCAAATTAACAGACTAAAGAAGTGCTTTGGCATTTGGCTTCTACAAAAGATACAACACCAAGGATCCCAAATGATTAATTCGTTCACATTAATTCTTTATAAAGTCTATACCTGATTCATTATTATATGAGGTCATGAAATAGCAGAAAGCAATGAGGCATGAGAAAAAATGTGGTAAAAAATATAAAGATAATGGAAAAGGAAGAAATATTCAAGGGCCAAACAAATAATGAAAAATTTAAAACACTCTATGCACTGAAAAGGCATGGTTTAATGTACACGTTTAATGAAAGGTAATAAACATAAGTTAGATGAGTTTGTTATGGAATATATGATGATGTCAAGAAATTGACCCCAAATATGTATGCTAATTTTTCTATTTTTTTCTTGAAATATTATCCTGATAATTTATTTTTTATGTTAATAAGTTATATGCAACATAAATTTTAATTAAACAAAACATATATATATTATTTCATTGTTAGATAAATTTCACAATCATCTCAGATTGCTTTTTCTGAGTCATTTTTGTCATTCTCCTTTTATTAGCAATACAAATGGTCGTAAGTATAAAATATTAATTCTTGAAATGAATTAAGGTGTTCTTTGTTATACTTCTTTTGTGAAGGAAGCTAGTTTAACTTGTCTCTGTCTATGTTTAAAAATAAAAATTTGACTTGGCATCTGTAGCACAGTGGTTATGGCATCAGCCAGATATACCCAGGTTGGCGGGTTCGAACTCTGTCCGGGCCAGCTAGACAGCAATGACAGCTGCAACAAAAAATAGCTGGGCATTGTGGCATCACAGCTCACAGCAACCTCCAATTCCTGGGCTCAAGTAAGTCTCTTGCCTCGGCCTCCCAAGTAGCTGGGACTACAGGCGCCCACCACAACACCGGCCATAAGTGTAACATATTCTTTGTTGTGATCTCATATAAACTATAGTTCAAATACATGGATTTTACATAATTAAAGATTCACTTATTTGTTACCATTAAGAATTTTTGAGTTATTCTGGACTCTTTGTACTCAGAATACCCCAGTAGCTAATTTTCTATTCTGTTGAGCAGATTTTAGATATAGAGATTAAATTTTAAAGTGTTACTAATGCCAAGAATCTCAATCTTGCCTGTTGTGGACACAGTTAACATCAGTGTGCTTGAGATATTTTATATCTATATATAGCTTTAAGTGTATTATTATTTGCAGAAACATTTATTTTCATGTAGTAGGAGTTATTGAAAAATAAGAATAATGAACAGTACTTTTTAAATTATTGTTCTTTGAACTTATTTCTGTGGAGCAGTATTGTTAAAAATTTCTCACATAATATTCCCTTAGTATGACTTAAACAGCAAAAACTTTTTCTTATTAATCTTCTCTTCTTTTCCACATACATCAGGCAGCCAGACTTAAGGGTAATATTTCTGTTGTTGTTGTCCACAAGCCTTCCTCCAAGTTCTTAGAAATGTCACTTAACTTTTAGTGTTCAGTGTCACACCTTCTCTGGAACTCGCTGAGCTTGGCAGCTTTGGCAAGAATCCTTGACAGCTTGTCAAGCCCAAGGCAAATGCATATAATCTTCCCTCCTCATAATTAATAATTAATAATTACTTATTAATATTTAAGGTATAGAGGTTTAGAATGACTTAGCCTTTAAAAAAATAAAACAAAAACAAAGGAATTTCTATGTTATAAGAGACCTTTTAGTCAGGACCTTTAATAAGTCAAAAGACTATTCTTGGGGCTAATTGAAAAGATCTGTGAGATTAAAAAAAGCACACAACTGAACACATATCCATACACACAATAGTCACAAGACCTCTAACCCATTTTTCTTGAGATAAACTCTAAACTACTCCTGAGGTCTAAATTGCGAAGCACACACATCTTCCAAGGTACAAAACAACACACCCAAACAGTAATTTGTTTCCTACATTGGCAGGTATTCTCTTAAGACTCTGAATGAAGTGACTTTCTGAAACCTGACATGTGATTGCTATTATCTACCCTGTAAGAAATAATTTTTCTGAGCAGTGAAGAAGTTTTCCTCATGAAAAAAAGAAGACGAAGAAAAGGCTGATGGAATCATTTTAATAAATGTGAATCATTAGATGTTATTTGTATTCAGCTTTGTTCTACAGGTATTCACAGTGTCACCAGTTGTAATGACAATGTGTTGAGTACTTACTTGATGGGGAAAAGCTGAAACACCTTTTTCTTGACATTTGAAGAAGTGAAAAGAAGAAAAAAAAAGTCCTTTAAAATTGTTGAGACTAATGATGTTCCCCAGTGCTGGAGAAATAATGCTTCTGCTATGTAGAAATCATTTCAGAATTTCTCAATGCAGAAATAAAATAATCCCTTTATAATCATTCTGAGTAAATAATAGAAGAGGTAATTAAGCTCAACATACATATGTGAATATGGGTCAAGTTTTATAAATCCAAATATACTTGATTATTCATATCTTCTCTGGCTAACATATCATATACAATATTATATTGCAAGGCATAGTTCTCTCTAGTGATATTGTAAGTGAATGGAAAGATTATACCTTTCAGGCTCTCCTTCAACTGTCCTCTTATTACCTACCCCACAAATCCTAACCTATTTGGTTTTGCCTTGTAATGGTTACTCTTCCAGCTTTGCCAGACTTCATTTCATTTATCACCACCCTTAAAGCATCTACCCTTTGCAATGCTCTAAAATTCTTCTATCTTGAAAATAGGGACTCAAATTAAATTTTTGTTCATACTTAGGTGAATCTGAGCATAGAAATATCTTCTATTTAATTGTTTTACACTAACATATTGACTTTAATTTTCCTCAAGATGGTATTTTTATTTTACCATACATGTTTATTGCTTCTTTTAGGAAATACGTGTGGTATGAACAAATAATACATTGATAGTCCAAGGAGATTGATGATGGTCAAATATATTCAGTAATCTTTGTACAAACTTCCTGTATAATGAATGGAAACTATGTAATCTTTCGAAGCATCACTTCCATTTATGAGATAATGATAATAATAAGATATAAATGATGAAATAGTATAATGCATATTAAAGGATTTATAGACTAAGAATCACAGTATGTTTTCATTTTATACTTTACCCTAAGTCATTGTTTATCACATTGTTTTAAGACTTACCTTCTAAATCTCCATGGAATTCAATAAATCAAATTAAATATACATCTGTAAAGTCCACTTAAAAAAATAAACAAGGGGGAAAGTTGGTTTATTGAAAAACTACATGTTTTTATCAAAACTGGTGAAATTATGTGAGTGGCATTTCAAATTCTAAGTGAAGATAAATAGTTTTTGAAAATATTTATTAGTTGTAAATTCTTTTATGGGGAATTTAGAGTTTGGTTATATTAGTAAGGCATAACTATACAGATATGCAGATATTATAATCTTAATGTAAAAAAATATATTTATTATTAAAGAAAGATATTACTAAATAAATTATATTCAAAAGTAGACTACAAAACTATTCAATATGAATTTGTTGCTGTGAATTGTTATTTATATATTTGAGTAGAAAATTTGTTATGTAAATTCAAAAGAATTATTGTAATTTTAAGGGGAGGAAGGAAGATGGCCAAAACTAGAGGCAGCTTTTACCAGTCTCCTGTCCAGAGGGAGTGATACTAGGCAGAAGAGGACTCGTGAGGCCAAAGGTGGGGAGATGAGCATAGATAGAAGATAGATAAGTGCACACCACCTCTGCTGAGGCATGCTGTGACTATAAGAAAGAGAATATAAGAAAACAAATTCAGGATACAAAGCTCATTGCTAAAAGGATATGAGTCCCAAAATACCTCCCATTTTACCCCATGGGAGAGAGCCACTAAACCCTGGTCCTCATTTTCCAGGGAGATCCCACCTGTGAATCTAGGCATCTTTCTGCCTGGCATAAAAGTGAACAAATATTTTTCCTGAAGTTTTGAACACAATCCACCCTTTCCCTTCTCTCTTAGTAGACTGAAGTTCTGCCCGTTGTAGACCCTACAGTGCTTGCAATTTGTTGAGTGAACCAGGCATCATGTGGGCCACTGGACAGTAGCACAAAAATAGTGACTCAAGTGGAAGTGAGGGAGAGGGGAGTGAAGAGAGAAGGTCATGCCATGACAGTGTGCAGCAGGGGCAAAGGCACTGCCATCCATGTTCTGATTTTGGCAGGCAAACTTTCTTGACTCTCTTACTCACCAAAGGGGACCAGGCTCCAGCCCCTCAGCTTTGCTGGATGGAACTGCCTGTGAATTAATGCTAGCTGGCTGCTTGAGACCCTTTGAACACTTCCTTGTAAGCAGTGATTGTACAACCTAGGACAAGCTCATTAGAACTTTCAACTTGGGCTATCCACCCTGGAACTGTCTAAGGGTAAGCATTTTCTTTTGTAGTGGAAAGGGACAGATTATCCTCCTCTAGCTATCACCGGTGGGAGGCAGGGAACCACAAGTGTCTGTATCTTTCTCCAGCTGAGATTCTAGCCTAATACCTCTACTCACTGGGCTTGGGTAGAGGCTAGCTGACTTCAAGACAGAGCCAACTTGTGTTATCTCACCAGCTAGGTCCTCAGAATCTCTGGCTGCAGCTCAAAAAGGAATCTTTGCAAAGCTGTAGGGAAAAAGCCACATTCACAATCCTCAGCTCACTGGTAAAGTGCTGGTTAACTCCAATTCCTGAGGCACCCAATTCAGTCTCACCCTACCAGGTTTAATTGCAAAATTGCAGAAAATACTCATGGAGAGGAACCAGGAAAAGAACTGTGGCAATGTGAATAATTAGAGTAGATCAATTTTCCCAAGGGATGATGAAAGATATACAACAGAATAACTATTTATACAGATATGGCTTAAATGTCAGAAATAGAGTTCAGAATATGGAAGACAAATAAGATAAAGCAAATGGAGTAAAAGATGAAAATAGAAATCTAAAGAGTAGTTCAAAAGTGTCTTAAGAAATTAACAAATTCAAAGACAAAGTCATTAAAGATAAACATAATGAAAAAAGATATAGCAGAGCTTAAGGAAGCAAAGAAGTTATTTGAGGAGCTTCAAAATACAGTAGAGTCCCTCAGTAATAGAGTTGAGCAGGCAGTAGAAAGGATCTCAGAAATTGAAGATAAGGCTTTCAAATTATCCGAAGCATTAAAAGAGGCAGATAAATGGAAAATAAGAGCAGAACAGTCCCTGAGAGAGTTGTGGGATCATTCCAGAAGATGAAACATCTGAATTATAGGGATTTCCTGAATAGGAAAGGAGAATAGGAGACAATAAATGCTCTACTTCAAGATATGTTGTATATGAAATCATCACGGTGTACCCCATAAATGCATTAATGTAAAAAATTATATATGGAGTCTTAAAAAACACTATACAATGAAGGAAAATTTTCCAAGCATTTTAAGAGATACAGAGCTTCAAATAGTAGATATTTCAGATCTCCAGCATGACTCAATTCAAAGCCTCTCCTAGGCCCATTGTAAGTAATTTTTCCAAAGTTAATGTTAAGGAAAAAATCCTGTAAGCAACCAGGCATCAGAAAAATACTACCTATAAAGAGATAAATATTAGAATGAACAAAAATCTTTTGGCCAAAACTTTTCAAGCCAGAGGAGGATGGTCATAACCCTTAAATCTTTTAAAACAAAACAACTTTCAATCCAGGATCCTGTATTCAGCTAAATTTAGTTTCACTGGTGATGGAGAAACCAAATACCTTACTGACATCCACAAGTTGAAGAAATTTGTGATAACTAGACCACCTCTCCATGAAATACTGAGACCCATTTTCCATAATAACCAGCACAATGATCTACTACTGAAGTAAACTCACCCATACTTTATCTACAAAAACCTAACTCTCACAATAGTGAAAGGATTAAAAATATGCCCTGGACTTTTGAAAAATAAGATGGCTATAACATTATCATATCTATCAGTTCTCTTAATTAATGTGGATAGCTTAAATTCTCCTCTAAAGAGGCACAGATTCGCTGACTGGATACAAAAACTTATGCCAGGTGTCTATTGCCTGCCAGAGACTCATCTTATCTCAAAGGTTAAAAAAGACTCAGGGTGAAGGGATGGACATCCCTAATATAGGCAAATAGAAATTAGAAAAAAGCAAAGGTTGCAATCTTATTTGCAGATACAATTGGATTTAAACCAATAAAAATAAGGAAAGAAAAGGATAAACACTATATATTTATAAAGGGAAATATTCAACATGAAGGGATTTCAGTAATTAACATTTATGTGCCCTACCTGAATGCTCCTAAACTTATAAAACAAAACCCTAACAAATATAAACAATTTAGTATCTTCCTGCATTATAATAGTTGGAAATTTTAAAACTCCTTTGTCAGTTCTGGATAGATCCTCCAAGAGGAAACTGAACAAATAAATAATAGACTTAAACTTGAACAAATGGACTTAAATTCACAAAACATTTCTTCTTAATAAAACTGAATGTTTGTTCTTCTCATCAGCCCATGGATTATCCTCCAAAATAGATCATATCTTAGGACACAAGTCTAACATTAACAAATTTAAAGGAATATAAATTATTTCTTGTATTTTCTCAGACCATCATGGAATAAAAATTGAACTACACAGTCACAAAAATCTTTATACTAAAACCACCCCATGGAACCTAAATAACCTTAGGCTGAATCACAACTGGGTCAAAGCCAAGATTAAGAAGGAAATCATCAGATTTTTGGAACAAAATTATATTGAAGACAAGAGCAATCAAAACCTGTGGGATATTGCAAAGGCAGCCCTAAGAAGGAAATTTACAGCCATCATCAAGAAAACATAAAGAGAGAAAGTTGACAAACCAATAGGCCATCTTAGCCAACTGTAAAAGGAAGATCAATCCAACCTGGACCCACCAGAAGGAAATTAATAACAAAAATTACAGTAGAATAAAATGAAATTGAAAAATATAAGAATCAATCAGAAGATGAATGAAACAAAAGTTTGGTTCTTCGAAAAGATTAATAAAATTGTTAAACATTTGGCTAGACTAAACAGAAACAGAAAAGTAAAATCCCTAATAACATCAAGCAGAAATAACAAAGAGAAAATAACAACAGATACAACATAAATTATAAAAATCCTCAAGGATTACTACAAAAATGCTATTCTCAGAAACATGAAAATTTAGAGAAAATGGAACAATATTTGGAAGAATGGCATCTTCATAAACTCAACCAGAAAGAATGAGGAATTTTGAGTAGAATTATTTTAAGCACTGAAGTAGTATCAACTATGCAAAATTTCCCCCAAAAGAAAAGTCTGGGAGCAAATGGTGTCAAATAGGAATTCTACCCATCCTTCAAAGAGGAACTAGTATCTATATTACACAACTTTTTCTAAAACATAGAAAAGGAAGGAATCCCCCCCACTGCAACACATTCTACGAAGCAAATATCATCTTGATCCCAAAACCAGAAAAGGACCCAACAAAGAAAGAAAACTATAGACCAATGTAATTAATGAATATCAGTGCAAAATATTCAATAAGATTCAATCAAACAGAATTCAATGACACATCAAAAACATTACACACCACAATCAAGTAGGTTTTAGCTCACAGTTACAAGCCTGGTTCAACATATGTAAATCTATAAATACACCACAAAATAAAATAAAGAAGACCATATGATTTTATCAATTGATGCAGAAAAGTTTTTCATAATATCCAGCACCCTATCATGATAAGAACACTTAAGCAAATAAGCTTAGATGGGACATTTCTTAAACTGAGAGAGGCCTTCTATAGCAAACCCACAGACAATATCATACTGAACAAAGTAAAATTGAAAACAATTGCACTCAAACCTGGAATGTAACAAAGATTTCCATTGTCACCACTGCTATTTTTATAGTGCTGGATGCCTAGCCATTGAAATCAGGCTTGAGAAGAGGATCAAGAGTATCCAAATGGGGACAGAGGAGGACAAACTCTCCCTCTTCATGGATGACATGACCTTATACCTGGAAAACCCCAGGGACTCAACTACAAAACTCTTAGAAATTATCAAGGAATAGGCCAGGCTTCCTTCTGCAACAGGCGCAGGTCATGGTGTTGCTCGCTCTCTTTTGGCCACCATCTTGGTTCCACCTTCCCAGCACAACATGCCTGGTAAAGCCACAGAAACTGTCCCTGCTACAGAGCAAGAGTTACCACAGCCTCCAGCTGAGACAGGGTATGGAAGAGAGTATGGCAGTGATGAATCAGTACCAGAGCTAGGGGAACAAGATTCCACACAGGCAACTACACAGAAAGCACAGCTGAAATCAATGAAGAACCATTCAGTAAATCAAAACAGTCAGAGTGAAAAGAAGGCACAGAAGGCTGTGACCAAACTGGGTCTTCAACAAGTTACAGGGCTACTAGCGTCACTATCCAGAAATCTAAGAATATCCTCTTTGTCATCACCAAATCAGATGTCTGCAAGACCCCAGCTTCAGATAACTATATAGTTTTAGTGAAGCCAAGATCAAGGATTTATCTCAGCAGGCACAGCTAGCAGTTGCTGAGAAATTCAAAGTTAAAGGTGAAGCTGGTTTATTATGACATCCTGTACCTCTCTGATATTGTTAAAAAATACGAAATCAGTGTCTTACATTTCATTGTATTGAATATCTCATCAAAGATTACTATCTGCTGTCATTAGTGATGATCCCCAAAATGATCATAATGATTTATTTGATTTGTTTTTATTTATAATTCACTTGATATTTTTACCTGGAGACTAAAAAATTATACTTTTTTCTTTAAAATCCAGTAATTTATCATCATACTTCTTACTATTAGACTTCTAGCCCTGGTTCCCCTTGATGCTGTCCTGTTTTAACAAGCTGGGCACCACCACTATGGGAACAATTTGTAGGGTCCTAGTACATGACCAACTCTGGTGCACCTGTTGAGCTCCAGCAATCATCCCTGGAGTGAGCTGAGAAATCTCTGCAACCTTGGGAACCTCTATAACCTTTGTTGTCAGGAGAACTTTTTGAGAAGGCTTCTCAGGAAGCTGGCTAAAGCCTTAGCGTCTGAATTCTATAGAAACTAAATAATGACAAAGCAACCAGGCCCTGATTGAGGTCAAGTAAGTCAGGAAGACAGGACTGGATCTCCTTGGTAACAAGAGAGTGGCTTCCCGACCTCATTGTGTATAGCAAAAACAACGTGTGTGTTTCCTAAAACCACAGTGCTACCTGGTGTACAGGCAATACATTACTATAGATATTTGCATAGTAATGTATGTAAATATATATTTATATACACAAATATATATATATGCATATATGCGTTTATACATACATATATCTCCTTCAGTTCTTGTTAATTTCTCACGTTTTCCTTAGGTTTTTCTTTTTTTTTATTTCCTTGCTATGTTGCTGTTGATTTTGTTTTACTTTTTGGAAGCATTTTCGTTTTTTCATTTCTACTTTCATGAATAGCAAAGGCTTCTCAATTTTTGTTACAGTTTTTCACCCCCTTATATTTTTTCTTTCTTTATAACTTCTCTCCTTTTTTCTCTCTTTTGGTACAAATCTTTATGCTTTTTAAATATTTTGCACATAAATTTCTCATGCAAAACTAAGATATCCCTTTTTTATTTAACTCATTGATTTTAATTTTAATTTTATTTAATCATTTATTTTTATTTTTATTTTCTCTGAGTGCCAGAGGGTCACCACATTGGTCTAGCTCAGAACTCACAACATTGATCTGGCTTTAGGAGGTCATAAGGTCATGGAATAATGTGTCCTTTGAGATTTGACCTTTGAAAAATAGATATTTAGGTCCCCACTGCAAAAGACTGATGATTATTTTTCTGTATTTGGTGGAGGTGGGGTCTTGCTTAGCCCAGGCTGGTAAGGAGCTACTGACTTCAAGGGACCTTTCCAGCCTGGCACTCCAAAGATTTTGGAGTGGACAAATAGAATCTACTGTACACCACCATTTTCTCTGTTGCCCTCTTTCTCTCTTTCTGCCCTTCTCCCCTTTAAACTTTTCTTTCCCCTCCTCCTTTTTCATCTTTCTCTTTTTCTCTTTCTCACTTTTTGCTCTTTTCTCTTCCTTTTGGCCTTATACCAAACGTTCACTTCAAAATCTAAGGTCTGAGACAGGAAATTTAAATCAAAGGCGAGAGCAAGGAGGATAACTAGGTGAAGGAAGTGAACAAGAAGAGAACTCACAAGAGGAGAAACCAACGGAAAAATTCTGGAAACATGAGCCCTCCCCCACCTCAGAACACGAAGCAGCTAATGTAGAGGATTCCACCTACAAAAGATTAATAGAAATGACAGAAAGAGTAATTAAAATAAGGTTGGAAAAGTCAATAAAGGTAATTGAGGAAGGACAGCTCCTATGGCTCAGTGAGTAGAGCACTGGTCCTATATACCGAGGATGGCAAGTTCAAACCTGGCCCTGGTCAAATTATAACAACAACAACAACAACAAAAATAGCTGGGCACTGTGGTGAGCCCCTGTAGTCCCAGCTACTCGGGAGATGGAGGCAAGAGAATCTCCTAAGCCCAAGAGCTTCAGGTTGCTGTGAGCTGTGATGCCACGCACTCTACTGAGGGTAACAAATGATTAAAAAAAAAAAGAAGAAGAAGAAGGGTAATTGAGGAAAAAGTGGAAAAAATAACTAAAAAAAGACGAAAGAAATAAAGAATACAGAAAGGATATGGCAGAGCTTAAGGAATTGAAGCAGTCAATCAAAGAACTTAAAGATGCAGTAGTAGGTAACAATAACAGATTAGATCATCCAGAAGAAAAAATCTAAGAGTTAGAGGATAAAGCTCTTGCCCTAACAGAGATAGTCAAAGAGTCAGAAAAGAAAGAGAAAACAGAATAGTCACTCAAAACTATGGGAAATCATGAAGCATTCAAACATGGAAATCATAGGGATCCACAAGGGGAAGAAAAATGAACCAAAGGAATGAAAGCCCTACTGGTGGATATCATAAATGAAAATGTCCCAAGTTTTAATAAAGAACATGAAATGCTCCTTTTAGAAGGATATCAAACCCCGTGCCATCTCCACACAAATAGAGCATATCTAAAACATGTTGTAATGAACCTGTCCAATCTCAAGAAGAAAGACAAAATTCTACAAGCAGCTACGAGGAAAGCCCATTTGTTCTATAGGGGAAGATCCATTAATGTGATAGTAGACATTCAGCTGAAACTTTATAAGCTAGAAAAGAATGGTCAGCTACATTTAACCTTATTAAGCAAATAATTATCAGTTCATAATTCTCTATCCCGCTGAACTAAGTTTCAAAATCAAAATCGATAGGGAAATCAAATTGTTTGCTGATATGTAAACCTTGAAGAATTTTGCCACAAGAGCATATCTACAGAAAATACTTAGAGCTATCCTACATACTGAACATCAGAATGGCCCTACACCCACAAACCAAATGTCAAAATCTAGCTTCCACAATGCTGTAAAAGATAAAGCTAAGCAAGGAACTTCTACAAAATAAGATAAATGCAACTTTACCACAATTATAAATTCTTTCAATAAATGTTAATGGCTTGAATTTCCCACTGAAGAGGCACGGGCTAGCCAATTGGTTAAAAAATAAGCCATTTATATATAGTTCTTAGGAAACACACCTAACCTTGAAGGACAAAACAAGATTCAGGGTGAAAGGATGGAAAAATTATTTCAGGCAAGTGGATATCTTTGAAAGGAGTGGTCACAATCTTATTTTCAAATACAAGTGAATTTAAAGCCTCTAAAGTTAAGAAAGACAAAGATGGTCACTTTATACTGGTCAAAGGAACAATACATCAAGAGAAGATTTCAATTCTAAATATTATGCACCCAAATTAAATGTTCCCAGATTCATGAAACAGATGTTGATTGGTTTCAGCAATGTAATTTCCTATAACACCATAATATCTGGGGACTTTAATACTCCCTAACAGAACTGAACAGAAACTTAACAAAGATATATGTGACTTAACTATAACTATTTGTTAAAAAATATTCATTATGATCAAGGCAGTTTCACCTCAGGGATGCAAGGCTGGTTTAACATACATAAATCCATACTTTTATTTCATCAGATTAATAGAAGCAAAAACAAAGACTGTATGATCCTCTCAATATACGCAGTAAGCATTTGATAAAATGTATCATCCTTTTCTAACAAGAACACTTAAGAATATAGGCAGAGGTAGCACTTTTCTAAAACTCATTGAAGCCATATACGACAATCCTACAACTAGTATCATAATGAATGGAGTAAAAATGAAAGCTTTTCTACTTAGAACTGAAACCAGACCAGGGTGTCCTCTATTACTTTTATTATTCAAAAGAATGCCTGAAGTTCTAAGTAATGCAATCAGGTGAGATAAAGCTATAAAGGGCATCCAAATAGGGGCAGATGAGGTCAAAAACTCTGTTTTTTTCTGATTATATGAATGTATACTTAGAAAACCCCAGAGACTTGGCTACAAGACTCCTGGAAGTGATCAAGAAATACAGGAATGTTTCAGAGTATACAATCAATGTCCACAGATCACTAGCATTTGTATACTCCAATAACAACCAAGTTGAGAAGTTGATCAAAGATTTAATTCTCTTCATAGTAGCTTCAAAAAATATGAAATACCTATGAATATAGTTAACAAAAGAGATGAAAGACTTCTACAAACATAATAATGAAACCCTAAGAAAAGAAATAGCAGAAGACATCAATAAATGGGAGAGCACACCATACTCTTGATTAGGAAGAAACAACATTGTTAAAATGTTTATACTACTCAAATCAATCTATAGATTCAGTGTAATTCCCATTGAAATACCAACATCATACTTTGAAGAACTGGAAAAATAATGCTTTGTGTTTTTTGGAACCAGAAAAATATCCATACATCCCAGGCTGTTCTTACTAATGAAAAGAAAGTTGAAGAAGAATCACTCTATCAGACTTCAGCCTATATTACAAGTCTACAGAGATTAAAACAGCATGGTATTGGTATAAAAATAGAGACATATACATAGACCTATAGCCAAGATTTTTTAGCCATATGATCTTTGATAAAAGTATACATGGGGTAAAGGAATCCCTATTCAAGAAATGGTGCTGGGAGAACTGGACAACCACAGATAAAAGACTGATACTGGAGTGCTACTTTCTCTACTTATAAAATTTGACTTAAGATGAATAAAAGATTTAAATCTAAGACAAGAAATGATAAAAATCCTATAAGAAAGTGTAGCAAAAACTCGTAAGGATGTTGGCCTGGGAAAAGAATTTAGGAAGAAAACTTCTGTGACAATTGCAACAATGAAGTAAACAAATGAGACTTAAACTGAAAAACTTCTGCACAGCTATGGATACAACAATAATGCATATAGACAACCTTCAGAATGGGAAAAGATATTTGCATGTTACAAATCTGACAAAGGCTTGATAACTAGGATCTGTAGAGAACTCAAATTAATAAAAAAAATGAGTCATATTTTCCATTGGGCGAGAGACATGAGGAAGACAGATAAATGGCTAACAAATATATGAAAATATGGTCATCATCCCTAATCATCAGAGAAATGCCAATCAAGACCACACGGAGATTATCACTTAACCCTAGTGAGAATAGTCCACATCACAAAGTCCCAAAATTGCACAGGCTAATGTAGTTGTAGTTGTGTAGAGAGGAGAACATTTTTACCCTTTTGGTGGGACTGCAAACTAATACAGCCTCTTTGGAAAGAAGTATGTAGAATCATCAAAGAACTCAACTTACACCTCCCATTTAACCACACAATCCCACTATTAGTCACCTACCTAGAAGAAAAAGAAAAAAAACAAACAAGCAAACAATTTTATTCTAAATACATTTGCAATAGATTGCTTATCACAGCACAGTTTATAATAGCCATGAAGTGGAAAAAATCCAAATCCCCATCAACTTAGGAATGAATTAACAAACCATGATATATGTATACCATGAAATACTGTTCAGGCATAAAAAAGATGGTGAATTTACAACTTTGATATTAACCTCGATAGAGTTGAAAATTTTCTTCTTAGTATTTTTTACCATACTTGTATCTTTTTCCATATAACAAAATCCAACATTTCAATACTTATATTGAAAAGCAAATATCCAATATTTCAATACTAATATGAAAGCAGTAGATGTTTAATTCATGCCTCCATAGAAGAAAACCTCAATTCAATTCAAACTAGTGGGAGGTAGATGAGGGAGGGAGGAGAGAAGGTATTGGTGTCCTTCCACTTAATAGGCACAAACTAGGAGTGTATGGTACTTTTGGGAACAGGACACAACTATATGAGGGACTCTACCTACCCAATTAAAATATTGTGATCTGGTTGTTTATACCTTACCATTAGCCTGAAATAAAAATAATGGAAATTGTTTACATTTAATGTTTATAAAATATCCCCTAATGGTATGATAATGAAGAGGGATGCATGGGTAATTTAAGGAGAATAGCAAAGATTTTAGTAACTAATGAGTAAATGTGAGAACACAGAGATGAAAAAAATTTGAGTAGTTTTAAAGTGGCAATAAGAGCTCTTTTATGGTTCAATACCAAATAATTTGTCTGAAAATTTAACTTCCAAAATCAAGATGTTATCTCAAGCATCATTCAAAAGTTTATCTGCAGTATCAGAGAAAATAGAGTGCATAAATTTCATATTTATAGATAAAATATATGGTCATGATAGTCAAGATTAAAAAAGTAACTTCGTCTGAAATGTATTATTAAATATTTTATAGGTGCTATTGTTCATAATTTTTACAAAAACTAGTCTCATACACACACATATACATATTATATATATTTTATATATATTAATTCTGGGTTTATTTTATTAGCAGATCATCCCATTGGAAGATGAATTAATAGACACACATATTAATACTATATTTTACTTCCTGAAGAAGATAGGAAATTAATTGTCTTAAGTCATTATTCATATGCCTTTATATAGCCGTTCAGAGTAATTATCACATGAATCTATCAGAATTACTTCATCGCATCTTCAATTTTGAACTGTAAGTGTGTTCTTTTACAGGTTAGACATAAATACAGGTTATATTATGTAGTTAAAACTCCACTGTATGTATCTCCAGATCTATAAATATCATACTTTGTAAAATTATCACAATGAGACTTCCTTAATAGGTGTAGAAATGCTTTATGATGCTAATTTTTCACTTAATCTATAACCAATAAATATGACAGAAGACCATTTTACTTGAGTGCCAATAATTAGTGATTTTATATTTATATGATTTAGTAAATGAGACAGATTCTCTAATGCTAGTGATAATTTCATTCTACAAATTGGGCAAATTTAAAGGTTTATAGCTCCTTCAGTGTCACTAAATCCTACAGTATATCACGTTAAGCAATAATCTGGACACCATAATGGGAGAACTCATGGGGAGCAGTAAGCTCAGTTTCAGGAGAACTCTGTGACATTTGGTTAACTAATTTAGCAAAAAGGGATAAACTTACTTCATCTTCCTTTTTACTGATGCCTCTCAGTTTCATTTATATTGAGAAAAGAAAATTTGCACTCACCTTAAATTGATGATTATATATCTATTTTCTAGATAGACAGTCTGAAAAATATATGAATAGTCTTGGTTTCTGAAACAAATGTGCCCTCTATATAGAAGAAATTGTTTTTCATATTCAAAATCTCTACTAACTTAAACATGTTATTTATGTTAAGGCAGGACATAATGCTGTCCATTGTTCAGCTAAGAGTAGTGTCAGAAAAGATTAAAAGCTACACTGTGTTATGTATTCCTCTATATTACATTTGGATTTTCCTTGTGAAATAGTTCTTATGTATATCTAAAACCTAGCTCAGTCTTTAGAATAATTTTATTTGTATTTTAATTTACATTTATTTGACCATTATCTCTTTAAGCTGCAGTCTCTTTATCTGTGACTATTTTCACTATATCATCTTTTGGCAAGATTTAAATCTCTTGTCTTATCCATAGATACCACTTAGAAAACGATAACGATAAAAATACTTATTACACAATATAGTGAATAAATGCCATGTATTCTGATTCGATATTACTATTTTTCTCTTTGTCTCTCTTCAACATTGTTTCCTCCATTTCTGTTTTATTTCTTTCACCATTGTGAAAAATGACTTTTTCCTCTAGTTTCTGTGTGTTGACTTTGCTGTTGGCCCATTGTGATGGGCAGTGTGGAGCATAGCTCTCAATATTTCCTGTATAGCTGGTCTTAAGATTGCAAACTTCTTCAATGTTTGCATATCAGTAAAAGATTTGATTTCTCTATAATTTAAAGCATAGCTTATTAAGGTATAAAATTCTGGGCTGAAAATTGTTTTGTTTAAGAAGGTTAAAGGTAGATGGCCATTCTCTTCTGGCTTGATAATTCTCATTTGAGAAGACTACTGTCACTCTGACGGATTTGTCTTGTAGATCAATTGGTCCTTACTCCAGGCTTTTTGCAGAATTTTATTTTTCATCTTGACTTTGGACAGGTTCATGACAATGTGTCTTAGAGAAGCTCTGTTTGAACTGAGATGACCTAGGTTTGATATCTCTCTGAAAAGGGGTGTACTGGGACATTTGGTGATAATTGGGAAATGTTCATTTATGATATCCATTTGTAGGGGATTCCTCTGGGATGTTCTTCTTCGCCTACTGGGATACCCATAAGTCATATGTTTGAATGCTTCATGAAGTCCCATAATTCTCTCAGTGAATATTCTGCTGTCTTTCTTATTTTTTTCTATCTCTTAAAGTAACTACCTGTGTTAACTCAAGAGCCTTATCCTCTACCTCTGAGATTTTTTTTCTTCTGAATTGCCTAATCCTTTATTGATAACTTCTACTGCATCTTTAAATTCCCTGATTGATTGCTTCAATTCCTTAAGCTCCACTTTATCTTTTCTATATTCTTCCTATCATTTGTCTCTTATTTGATTCTGTTTGGGGGTTTCATTTTGGTAATTTTCCACTTTTCAGCAATTTCCTTCATTGTTTTTAGCCATCCTTATTTTGAATTCCCTGTCATTTCTAACATCCCTTTTTATGTAGAATACTCTTCAGTAGATACCTCATAATTCCTTGTAGGGTTGCTCTGTTATGGGTTTTCAGGTTGCCAAGATTTTTCTGCTGCTTCTTCCTCATGATTTCTTTTTGTCTGTTTTCTGATCCTATATTTTCCTTTCACTTTCTCCTGCTCTTCAAATTACCTTGTCTCTGACCTAAGATGTTTAAGTGTTCTTTTGGCATAGGACCAAAAGGAAAAGAAGAGTGAAGAGCAGGAAGGGAGAAAATAAAAAATGAAAAAATGGAAAACAAAAAGGAAAGAGGGGTGTAAAGGGAAAGATTTACAAAAAGAAGAAAAAAACCAAAAGAAACAGGCAAGAGTAATTGTGGTGTACAATAGGGTACTTTGACTCACCCATAAATCCCAGCCTCTAGGGGGCTGAGTTGAGTGGGTCTGTTGAGGTCAGAAGCTCTTTGCCAGCCTGAACAGACTCAACACTTCATCTCCACCAAATAGAGAATAAAACAAAAATACTATAAAAGAAAAAAAAACTGTAAGAATAAAATCGGGGGGGGGAAATAGAATAGCAGCAGCAGAAAAACTAGCAAAAAAATGGAACCCTTATTATTAAAGAAGGAAACAATGAAAAAAATATAATTACAAGAAAAAAAGAAAAGAAAAAGAAAAATGTAGGGGGAAAATGTTGAAAAAAATTTTTTAAAGCTAAATATACATATTTGTCTTGCCATATATTGCCTGAGCAATAGGTGATCTTATAGGGTTTGAAATGCTAATCATAACGCTCATACAGTTGTATAATATGAAGGCTGGAAGTTTCTGTCTTGCTGTGGAGACCTGGTTCCTTCTTCCTGACTTATTTGCCCCTGATTCCTGCAGGATAGGGAGGCTGAAACTCTCCTCAGCCTGCTTAATCGATGGTCCTTAAACTTTCCAAACTGTGTCCATTGGCCACACAGTGGCTTTCCCAGGAATGTGTGTGTCATTCAAATCTCACCACAAGTAGCTATTCACATTATCAAGTGTGCCAGAATCTGCCTCACACTAGGACGCTAAGGGATAATCCTTCAGGGTAGCTTTTCCACTATGGATGTGCCCAGCCTACAACTGAATGAGAGTGCCACTTTGGCCAGTGGGCTCAGTTGTGGCCCCCAATGCTGTTCAAAATCACTCGCTTGCTTGTGCAAGTACTAAAAGTACCGAGGTTCAAAAGAAAAAAAAAATAGAAACCCCATAGAGCAGGCCTTTTCTGTCTGAAAACTATCACCACAGCCACACCAGCTGACTTTTACTGGCATGCAAGTACTTGCCCTTGTGCTACTTCTCCAATGTGTCTGACCTCCTCTTGAGGTCCTGATGCCTCCCGCTGCTTCCCTGTGCCCCTAAAAGGGATGTTTCTGGGTACAGACCACCGGCCAGAAGTTCCTGGAGTCCTCTCACCCTGATGTCACCATGCACAGATGCAAAGAAGCTGTCTCTAATCCACCATCTTTCTCCATACCACCAATTATTTTGTTGTATTTATTTGTTTGTTTGATCATCTTTGCATGTTCATTCTTCAGAACCTTTGCACTTGTAATTTCTCTATAAAAGTTTTACCCCAGGTATTCATAACTTGTTCATTCAATTGTTCAGGCATTTAGTCAAACATAGTTTCCTTCTAGTGTGATCTAATCCTGAACTAAGAAAAATGACCATGAGCCACTCTAATTGTCCATAACAACCTGTCACTCTTTCCTGGTTTATCTTTCTCCTTAGCATGTTTCATTATCAAACAGGCTATATGATTTTACTTTACATTTTTGTGCTTATTTTATGAAAACTTAGGAGATCACAAAATCCAGGAATTTAAGGACTTTCTCTTCTTTTGATCATAGTTGTATCTCCAACAGTTAGAATAGTGCCTGGAACACAGAAAGTAGTCAATGAAGATTATTTGAATGAAGGAATGAATATCAACAAAATTATAATATATTTAGAAATTTTGCTGACAGTTAATATTATTGCCTTAATACAGGTTTTAAATATCTACACAAATAAAATGCTTAGGTGTGAATTTGATGACCATATTTTTTTTGTAGCGACAGAGTCTCACTTTATCACCCTCAGTAGAGTGCCATGGCATCACACAGCTCACAGCAACATCCAACTCCTGGGCTTAGGTGATTCTCTTACCTCAGCCTCCTGAGTAGCTGGGACTACAGGAGCCTGCCACAACGCCTGGCTATTTTTCTGTTTTGCAGTTCAGCGAAGGCAGGGTTTGAACCCACCACCTGAGGTATATGGGGCTGGTGCCCTACTTGATAAGCCACAGGTACTGCCCTTGATGACCAAATTTTGAATAAGATAAAAGCTAACAAAATTAATAATAATAATCTCTATACCATTATATTAACATCAGAATTCATCGCCTCTTAAGAAAAAATAATAGTAACTACCCATATGGAAGGACTCTTTCAACACATTTCTGAAGCCAGTAGAATTATGATGATCACATTTATTACTGCTGAACATTTACAGATGTAGATGTTTCTTCCACTTGATAATTTACATAAAATTGTTTGTTTTAATAAAAATGTTCAAATGTGATTCCATTAACCTTGTTCTATCATGACAAACATGTATAGTCTTTTAGTTAAAAGTAAAATAAAATACTTGAATCGGTATGTCTCTATGTTAGAAACAGATGTTATCAGTGCTAAAACCAGTGGAAATTTTCTATTTGAAGATTTGAATTTTGATGTATAAAATATTTGACAATGAAAATAACTTAGCTGCTAAATTTAGAA
The DNA here is from genome assembly GCA_963573935.1 of Arctocebus calabarensis. Taxonomy (NCBI): domain Eukaryota; kingdom Metazoa; phylum Chordata; class Mammalia; order Primates; family Lorisidae; genus Arctocebus; species Arctocebus calabarensis. The sequence goes on along the minus strand of CAUYON010033014.1, from coordinate 5,309 downwards.
GTAGAAGGTAGAGAAAATCATTCAGATTACCTTAAATAAAAAATCAAAATATTGGAGCAGAGGCAAGAAGGCTGACTGGAGCCAGTTTCCAAAGGGGCTCCCATCCAGAAGGAGAGTTAAAGGACAGAAGTTTAGTAAAAATGCTGATGGTTTAGATCTGAGCCAAGAGAGGTTGAAGAACACACATCAACCCTGCTGAGGTGAGGTACAAACCCAAGAATACAGACAAAAGGTACAAAATCTATCACCAAGCAGATGGGAATCCCCTCACTCATGAGAACAACTCTCAGTACACTCCATACAAATAAGTGAGCAGAGTTCAGATAACCTCCCATTTTATCCCATGCAGGAGAGACCCTCTAAAACTTGAACTCCTTCCCCTCCTAGTGTGGCATGGCACTCTTCTGCCGGGCATAAAACTGTATAAAATTGTATATATTCTCTACCTGCAATTTTGAACTCCCAGCATTCCCATCCACTCTCACCTGAGGTCTGGAAGCCTATCCTCCATGGAATCCAGATTATTGGGCATTTTCTCGATGGGTGTGGATGGGGCATGGGTTGTTGCTGATCTGTGCTGATTCTCCAGCATGGGAGTGTTGTGTGAAGGTGTGGTCTAGTGGCCGATGAAGCAGAGATTAGACCTGCATATTGAAATGGTATGAGACAGAGAGGTCTACAAGCTTTGATGGTAAGTAGCAAACTCCTTTATTTCTGGCCAGTTATTATAGTCAGTTCAGCACAGTCAGCACATACACTATTATTCTATAATTATGCAAAGATCTTAAGGTTACAAAGTAAAACTAGATTAGCTTTTTTGCCTTCAATGCTACTTGATAAACTGCTATACATTCTTTTACAGCCTTTATAATACCATATATAGTAGTCATGAATGACATATTGTCAGCCAGTTGCCTAGAAACAGATAAGTTACAGGACACCTGCAGGGGAATGGGCTGCTTGTATGCCATCTCTCTGGAGGCCCTTGATCTGGAGGTAGACAACTTATCTTACAAACCCACAGTCTGGAGATACCTAAGACTTGCCAAAAGCATGTCTGCATGGCCCAGCCCCCATGGCCAGCTTCTGAGTACTGGGCTTTTACCCCCAAAGCACCCAGGCTTAATGGTCTATTTGGAGTTCAGCCCTGGTTTCAGCCTTACTGTGTCAAGTAAGAAATTTTGTCCCTGCACACTATCAGAAAGATGGGCACAGAGGCATATAGGCTTTTCACCTATATGGGAGAGAGGAGAAGATGGTCAATTGAGAGGGAACCATACAGGAGTGGCAGTGCCCCGAGGCACAGAGCAGCTGCCTCAGCTGTGGAAACAATAGGGCTCACACTCCTGGGGATATTTTGAAAGGACACTCCCAGTCTCTCTGGGCAACCAGAAGAAGTCAGGCATCTTCTCCAGTAGCAACCATTGGTGGAACAGATCTGGGATGGGAAAGAAGGCCCCAGGAGAAAAGGCAATGCCTGAGGCAGTACTGGCCTGGGCAGAGCTTAGGGACTAGAATATGCTGTGTGCAGAGACAGCAGACTCCCAGGGCAAGGCTGACCCAGAGGACTGCTTCACAGAGCCTCAAATGCACCCAGCCCTCAGGGTATCATAGCTGAGACAAAGATGGGCAGCCAGGGGCTGGAACTGACAGCTGAGTGCTGAGCTCTGACCACATGCACTCCAACACAAATGGCAGCCGAGACCAGGCAGTGGCACAGACAGCACTGAGTTGCTCAAACAGTGTCTGATCAGGGGAATATAGCCGGGACAGAAACAAATTCTGCGAAGTTGTTCTGTTCTGTCAGCAACATCAATCAGGGGCAGGGCTGGAACTGAGTGTACCACCACAGTCTGCATTAAGCACCCAAGGTTGCAGGCCTCACCTTCCTCTGCCAGATAGTGGCAGACAGTGGCAGCCTGGCTGAAGAGACATAGATCTCCCTGTGACTCAGGCAGGGGCAACCCCCTGGAGCATCTGCTCTTTGGAGGGAACTGGATCACAGCCCTGCGGGGTTACCAGTGACTGGGTAAGACAGAGGTGCAAGGTGGGGAAGGAGCCATCAACCTTCTAAGACTAATTATTTGCTGGGTGGGTCCTATTGACCTCACAGAGCATTGGAGTGAGTCATACTTGAGCTGCCAGCAAACCCCTGCTATCTAGTTGCCGGGGACCTTTTGAACTATCCCACCTGAGGCCAGTGTTGATTTTGACAATTGATTTGGACCTCTTTAACTGAGCCAATCACCTGAGGACTATCCAAAGTGGTACCCTGGGTGTGTGGTTGTGGGTAAGGTTTGATTTTCCTTTTCCAATTGTTACCTGTAGGGGGCTGGGTGACTTAATTGCTAGATTTCTCCACAGGTGAGACTTCAACCCAGAATAACTGATTCACTAGGGTAAAACAGACACCAGCTGAAAATAAGATAGAGCCACTTAGCCCCACCACACCAAGAAGGCACCCAGTTTCTCAGGTCATAGCACTGTATAGGTCCTTGCACAGCTTTAGGGGAAAAGATACAGACACTAGTCCTATCCTTTGGGCAAAGGACTGGCCAATCACTACTCGTGGAGCCCCCACCCCAACTTCTCCTTATCTGCTCATCTAGCCAAACAGTGTAAAATAATCATGGGGTGGAATCAGCAGATCAGCTCCAGTAATATGTATAACCAGAGTAGATCAACCCCCCCCCCAAGGAATAATTTGATGGACACAACTGAAGATCCCATTCATAAACAGATGGCTGAGATATCAGAAACCAAATTCAGAATTAGATTACTAATAAGATCAATAGAATAGAGGCAAAATTGGCATTAGTAATTCAAAGAGCATTTCAAATGAATTCAATGAATTCAAAGATAAAATCACAAAATATTTTGACACATTGAGACAAGAATTTGCAGCCCTCAAAGATCTGAGAAATACAGTAAAATCTCTCAGTAACAGAATGGAGCAATCAGAAGAAAGGATTTCTGACATTGCAGACAAAGCTTTCAAATGCTCCCGAACTCTCAAAGAGGAAGAGAAATGGAGAGCAAAAATGTCATTCTCTGAGAGCTCTGGGATAATTAGAAGAAAACCAATAGGGATTCCTGAAGGCAACAAAGTGGCTTTGCAAGGCATAGAGGCTCTTCTTCATGAGATTATGAAAAAGAAGTTTCCAAACATGCCAAGAGATTCTAAAATTCAGATAGCAGATGTTTTCAGAACACCAGCACGACTCAACCTGAATAAGACACCCCCCAAGCACATCATATTTCATTTCACTAAACTTAATATGAAGGAGACAATTCTGAAAGCAGCTAGATGTAAGGAAACCATAACCTGCAATGGGAAGAATATGAGAATAACTGCAGATCTCTCTGCTGAAACCTTTCAAGCTAGAAGAGCGTGGTCATTGGCTTTTAATCTCCTAAAACAAAATAACTTTAAAACCAGGATCATGTATCCAGCTAAACTGAGTTTCATTTATGATGGAGAAATTAAATACCTTAATGACATTCACATGTTGAAGACATTTGCCATAACTTAACCAGCTCTCTATAATATTCTCAGACCTATCCTCCATAATGACCAGTGCAATCCTTCACCACAAAAGTAAACACACTCAGAAACTTTTGATCACATTCCCAATTTCCACAGTCGTGAAAGGATTAAAAATGTCCACTATTCGAAAAATTTGATACCCGAAATTCTACCCAGCTTCTCAATATTCTCAATTAATGTGAATAGCTTAAATTGTCCTCTAAAGAGTCAGGGGTTGGCTGACTGGGTACAAAAACTCAGGCCAGATACCTGCTGCATACAAGAATCTTATCTTATATGATAAATATAGACTCAGGGTGAAAGGATGGTCATCTATATTCCAGGCAAATGAAAAGCAGAAAAAAGGGGGTGTTGCAATTTTATTTGCATATACAATAGGCTTTAAATCAACAAAAGTAAGGAGGATAAAGATGGACACTTCATATTTGTTAAGGGTAATACTCAATACGATGAGATTTCAATCATTAATAGCTATGCACTCAATCAGAATGTGCCTCAATTTATAAGAGAAACTCTAACAGATATGAGCAACCTGATTTCCTTCAGCTCCATGGTAGTCTGAGATTTTAACACTCCTTTAGCAGTGTTGGTTAGATCCTCCAATAAGAAGCTAAACAAAGAAATTTTAGATTTAAACTTAACCGTTCAACATTTGGATTCTGAAATATCATCAACTGTTCAAAATCTTCCTAAAAAGAAAAGCCCAGGACCAGATGGCTTCATGTCAGAATTCTACTAAACATTTAAAGGGAAACTAGTACCTATATTACTCAACTTTTTCCAAAATATAGAAAAAGAAGGAATGATATCCAACACATTCTATGAAGCAAACATCACCTTGATCACCAAATCAAGGAAAAAAATCAACAAGAAAAGAAAATTATAGACCAATATCACCAATGAATATTGATGCAAAAATATACAAGTTCCTAACAAACAAAATCCAGCAATATATCAAACGAATTATACACCATGACCAAGTGGGCTTTATCCCAGGATCTCAAGGCTGGTTCAAAATATGTAAATCTGTAAATATAATTCAGCACATAAAGAAATTGAAAAATAAAGACCATATGATTCTCTCAATTGATGCAGAAAAAGCTTTTGATAATATCCAGCATCCCTTCATGATCAGAACGCTTAAGATAATTGGTATGGAAGGGACATTTCTTAACCTGATAGAGGCCATCTACAACAAACCCACAGCCAATATCATACTGAATGGAGTTAAATTGAAATCATTTCCACTTCGATCAAGAACCAGGCAAAGTTGCCCATTGTCTCCACTGCTCTTTAACATTGTTTTATTTTTATATTTATTTTTATTTATTATTATTATTACTATTATTATTATTTTATTAAACCATAGCTCTGTACATTAGTGCAAACAAGGGGTACAATGTGCTGGCTTCACATACAATCTGAAATGTTTTCATCAAACTGTTTAACATATCCTTCATGGCATTTTCTTAGTTATTGTATGAAGACAATTGTATTCTGCATTTAGTAAGTTTCGACTGTACCCTTCTGAGATGCGCCATAGGTGTGGCCCCACGAATTACCCTCGCTCCACTCCAAATTCCCCCCATCCCTCCCTTCCCTTATTCTTATGCTATAGATGGGTTATAGCCTTCATATGAAACCTTTAAATTAGCTTCATAGTAGGACTGAGTACATTGGATACTTTTTCTTCCATTCTTGAGATACTTTGCTAAGAAGAATATGTTCTAGCTCCATCCATGTAAACATGAAAGAGGTAAAG
>CAUYON010033013.1:0-54728 GCA_963573935.1 Arctocebus calabarensis | reverse complement strand
GAGCAGCCGACACAGTGGGCCAGTTGAAGCAGGACCAGAAGTATCAGTGTCTCTGAGTCCATCTGCAGTGTCAGCTTCTCTTGAAATGAAAGATGAAACTGGATTAGATTCTAAACATAAGTGTAACAATCAGGAAGAAGTACATGGGGCATCTCATGAATTAAATTGTCCACTTCTTTCAGAGACTTGTGTTATTACCGAAGAAAAGAAAAATGAAGCTTTGATGAAATGTAAAATTAAGACTTTTAGTAGCCCCTTGTTTCAGTTTTCAGATAAAGAATGTGAACAGAGTGATTCCATTTCAGGTAAAATGGATGAGGCTGTTGTTGAAGACATGATAGCAAAGAGAAAAGTTCAACAAGACTCAGAGGAGACAGTAAAATTATCTCACGAAGATGATCAAGTTATTGAGGAACCTGGATCCTCTGCTAGTATTTCTGGTGACGTTGCTTGTACAAATCCAAATGAGACAGAAAAGAACCTTATAGGCGTGTCTTGTTCTGTAGATGAAGTTACTGAATGTAATTTGGAATTGAAGACTACCATGGATGTTTCTGATGATAAAGCTGAGAACTCCCTTCAAAGAAATAAAATGGAACCATTGGGTTATTGCGACGACACAGAGTCTATTAAACAGTTGCAGAGCACTGAGTTTACTAGATCAAACTTAGAGGTAGTTGATACTAGTACTTCTGAACCAGAAAATAATATTTTAGAAACTGCTGTTTGTGATGTGCCTGACCCAAATTCAAAATATTTGGCTATTACTGAAAGTCCTCAAATGGACTCTCATGAAACATCAAAGCTTCCAGATGACGGAAACAGCCCATCAAGTAATGTTTCTTACACAGAGTCGAAAAACATAAAGTCAAAACACACAAAAACTATAATTCATTCTAGGCAAAACATGACCACAGATACTCCCAAGAAAATTGTTGTAGTGAAGCATGAAGTATTGGAGAACAGAACTAAAGTTAATGTCAAAAGTTTGAAATGAAATGCTAATGAACTAGGAGCTCAGCAAAATTTTCAAGAGTCAAAGTTAGAAAAAACAAGTTGATAAGGAGGCAAAGATTCAGAGTTGCAATTCCGGGGTTAAATCCATAAAAAACCAAACTCATTCTATACTTAAAAAAACACTACAGGATCACAATTTAGTACAGATTTCCAAATCCTTAACTCATTCTTTGAGTGATAAGCCTCATGGTCACCCTGGTTACTCTAAAGAACCTCATCATCCTGCACAAACTGGACGTTTACTACATTCCAGCCAGAAACAGTGCCATAAGCCTCAGCAGCAGGCCCCAGAAATGAAACCTAATAGTCAGGTGAAGGAAGTGCTTGAACATCCACGTGTTGAGCATTTTAGAGGGGAAGATAAACTGAAACTGAAAAAACCTGAGAAGAACCCACAACCCTGCCAAAGGAGAAGCAGCAAAAGTTTTTCTTTGGATGAGCCACCATTGTTTATTCCAGACAACATTGCTACTATAAAAAGAGGTTCTGATCATAGCTCCTCATTTGAAAGCAAATGTATGTTTGTCTCCCAGCAAGCAGTGTGGGGTTTGCAAAAAACCACATGGCAACTGCTATGTGTGGGTGTGTATGAGTGATGTGCACATTGAAGAGAAATTACTTCTTTGGGGTGGGATTAGCATGAGAACTTTTTTATAGAAAGAAATTATTTAACATACAAAGACTTCAAAAACAAAAATCCCATCATCAACCCTGAATAAATGATAGATGGAACCATTGAATTTACAAATAAATCAACCAGAACATTTATAAAAAGTCTAATGTGACCAAACAGCTAACATATATGAAAATGTTTTGTCATTGTAACCAGTTAGAGAGTGTAATTTAGTTGTTGCATCTGAAAAAAAAGAAAAAACAAAAACTTCTTACTGATAAGAAAATTGTTATGCTGCTTTGGGTGTGTAAGTTATACATCATTTTATTGGCCTAAGAAGAACTAGTAATAAAGTATGAAGGTCATAATGAAAATTCTATTTTTCTTTTGAAGCTTTTTTTGGGGGTGAAGTGGGGTTTTTCTTGTTTTTTTGTTTTGGGGGGGGTAAAATGTAGCACAGTAAAGCCTTAGTACCATCACTTCATAACTTTCAAACTTGACCTTGGAATGAAATTTGATAACTAAACAACTGTTAATTACCCAGGTGAATTTTGTATGTAACATGAAATAGAGAGAAACAGTGTACTTCTTTTTTCAATGTTTTAGTGATTTGAAGAATTTTTTTGTTAATTCTAATCTTTAAAAATTTTAGAGATCGTCTTGATTTTTAGCACTGCTTTTTATTCTTTCTTAGGATTCAGTGTTTTGTAGTTTTATGATACTGTCTCCCTAACTCCAGTGTATTTTTTGCTAGCATTTTAAGAAAAGGAGAACAAGAGATGAAGTTTGCAGCTGCAAGATTATCCTGTTCAAGTGTTCACATTACTGTTGGAACATCTATTAACACTGATGATAAAAGAATATTATAACTTGAAAAAAAAAAGACAATTTGGTGGTCAAAAAGAAAGGAATTAGAGGGTGGTGCCTATGGGTCAGTGGGTAGGGCACAGGCTCCATATACTGAGAGTGGCGGGTTCAAACCCAGCCCCAGCCAAACTGCAACAAAAAATAGCTGGGCGTTGTGGTGGCTGCCTGTGGTCCCAGCTACTCGGGAGGCTGAGGCAGGAGAGTCACCTAGGCCCAGGAGTTAGAAGTTGCTGTGAGCTGTGTGACACCTTGGCACTCTATTGAGGGTGATAAACTGAGACTCTATCTCTATGAAAAAAAGAAAAAGAAAGGAATTAGGTCTGTTAATTGACTGGGTTCAGAGCAGAAACATAGGGTATAGAAATTATCTTTTTTGCTGAGTTGGTTCTGGGGTAGTCATCACAAGATTACTTGAGTCAGTTTCTTGGTATAGGCCACTGTTCTGAGAGGGTCAGCCATTCCACTGAAATTTGGGGCCTGGAAGTTATCTCAAAAACTGGACTTAGATTTTGGAAGGGGGATTTTACCCAAGAAGAAAGCTAAGTGTCCTTATGACCACCAGCTATGTGATGCCAGAGTGGTAATTATAGAGAAGCACACAGGGGGACTGTGGCTGATTATTATCAAGCAAAAGAGAGAACAGTGGATGTTTATTATCATGCTTTTTAGTAAGCCCGGTGCCTTTACAGAATGTTAGACCCTTGGCACAGTCTTGCTACTGATTTGTAAAGGGTGGTCCAAATTTAGGTTCATGGTAAGTGCCTGTGATAGTTTTCCATTGTTTTTGAGTATAGTACTTCAAATTGTCATTTTTGCTGCCATTTTTGGTCACCCGTTTTGCATTTAAGGACAATCAATTCCTTTCCACTGAATGCAACACATCCCCTTTTAGAGCACAATGCTACTCACCACACATATCTTTATCTTATGTATATTCATAGATAAAGTAGAAAGCATTTCCTTTCAGCTATTTTTCAGAAACCCGACTTATGTAAATCCATTATACTGATTTTAAACTACTAGGGCTCTTCCAAGAAATGTCACTGGATAGCAAGCTAAAGAAAAGTAAAGTTTGATGTAATAGCACTCACTATTTATTAAGGTAAATTTTGATATAAATAAATATTCCAAGATAAAAAGGAATCCACGAATGCCCTGGAAGAGAATACGGGCGAATTCTCCTAGTGACTCAGGGAAGATCTTGTTAAGTATAAATCAAGTTCTAAAAGACAAAACTTAAAAGGTTGATAAACTATAATTTAAAAAATTGACAATAGTAAAAAGAAATACTTCATCATGGAAAACTTATTTCAATAAAGGCAAAAGACAAACTGGAAATAAAATTTGTTTATTCCTAGCAGAGAAAAAAAAATTTAAAAATCAAAACCCAATTCAAATTGTACAAGAAATACCCCTTTATTGCACTAATGTACGCAGCTATGATTTAATAAAAAAAAAAAAAAGACAAGAAAGCATTTCAGAATTAAGGAAAAGAAATGCAAATAACTAAAACATAAAAGATTCTGAAACTTACTCTTAATAAGAGACATAAAATAAAATTATACTAAAATGTCATTTCTCACTTATATTAAGAAAACAAAGTCCAGAAATTCATAACACAATCTGTTTAAAAACTCACAGGACATAAATACCTCATGACTTGCTTGCAGAAGTAGAAATCAGTAAAGGACAATTTTGCAAAGAATAGCAAAATTACAATTGGTCCAACAGTTTCACTTCTCTTCACTTCATGAATTTATTTTGACAAAATTCAGCCTCCAAAAGAAGGATAATATTCATGTAATACTATTTTGTTGCCTGCAATAACAAAATACCAATAAAAAAGTTTCCATCTAAATATGCCTTATTAAATAAACTATGGTTTATACATATATTAAACCCTATGCAGCTGTGTAAAAGAATGATGAAGATTTATATATGAAGGTATTTGTACCCATGAAAAATATAAAGACCATCATTGCATAAATGTGATGTTTTTTCTTGCATAAGAAAGAGAGTGGGATAAGAATACATGAGAATACATGTTTTATCATTTGTATTTAGAATCACATGGATGGATCATAAGAAGCTAATGAAACTGATGAATTATAGAGGACGGGCAGAGAATAGAATGGATAAAGTTAGGAATGGGAGCAGGATGCCCTGGTGTACACTTTTTTCATATTATTTTCATTTCTGAACTATATGAATGTATTCAAACAGTAAGATTTATTTTAAATTATTTTATAAATCTTAGGTGGGCTATGTAAGAAGGTAGTGAGCTCTCCATTCTTTGGAATGTGTATATGAAGATCAAAGGTCTCTTCCTACCAAGAAGTTTTCAGTTTTTGGAACAAAATAATCCTACTGATTATAGTTAAGAATTATTCTAGGTAGAGAGAGAGAGAGAAATTTAACAAAGAAAGAGAGACAGAGATACAGAGACAGAAAAAGTTAACTTTGTACCAAAAGAGTTAAAGGAGATAAACTGGGTCAAGTTCTCGATGAAGTAATCATGAAAGAGGCATTCTTCCATAGCTACTAACCATACTTCTCATAACAGACATTTTTCAGTCAGCATTCTTCCATGGCTACTATCTATACCTCTCATAACTTTTGTCAGACATGTTTCAGTCAGAAATTTCTTTAGTCAGCAAATCTATACTATATTTTCATAAGAACTTGCATGTCTATAGTATATGCAATACATAGTACATATCTCAAATTGACTATTAATGATCAAATGTAATAGATAATTACAGAGTAGCTCAAACATATGACTTCTGAGTTTTGTGTGAAATTTTAAAATTACACATCAATAAAACAATAAAAAATTATAAAATATTTTTTATGACTTTACTGCTACTAAAATGGACCATTTTATTATAAATATAACCTGAACACATCATTGTTGTTTATCTTGTTAGCAGTATGCTTTGATCATGCCACTATATAAAAAAGAAGCCAGCAAAATTTGAGAGTAAGAAACCAAAGTCATATAATACTTATTAAAAAATAGAATCCTAGAAAACTTGACTTTCCAAGTCAATAAAATTTTTTGTTTACCAAATATGATGAATTTCCATAACAGCATTTTAACAGCATTATCTTTCATGGTTCTGGGAGGTGTGTATAAATACAATATGCTATAAGGACTCCAAAAATCAGAATGTAAAAAATATTTTTTCCATATTGTAACTCCCTTTTTTCCCAACAAGAGCACAGCATAGTTTATTTCAATGTCTGAAATTAAATAAACATTGGGTAAGCCCCATCCAAAACTATGATGTATCTTCCTAGCTCAGAGACTCCTTATTAGCAAAATAGGTTGTCATGTCATAGTATTCAAGGGTTAATCTAATACATGCAACAATAAAAACTCTAGAGGAAAATGTGGGAAAAAACTCTTAACAATATCAGCTATTAATGAATACCTTGGATAATAATTCATTAAGAAGATCACATTGGCAACTGCAGCAACAACAGAAATAAATGAACAGAACCTGATCAAAAAAAGCTTCTACACAGTCATGGAACACAATCAAAAAAGTAAATAGATAACCTTCAGAATGGGAGAAGACATTCACATGTTACAAACTGGACAAAGGGCTAGTGACCAGAATATACAAAGAACTCAAGCAAAACAATAAGAAGAGAGCAAAAACCCCTCTCAGTTAACGGGCAAGTGACATGGACAGAACCTTTTCCCGAGTAGACAGAGGAATGGTCAACAAACTCATGAAAAAATGCTCATTGTCCCTAATCATCAGAGGAATGCAAATAAAATACACTTTGAGGGCTGTGTGTGATGGCTCATTCTTGAAATCCTAGCTCTCTTGGGAGGCTAAGTTGGGAGGATTGTTTGAGCTCTGGAGTTCAAGACCAGCAAGAGTGAGAGCCCATCACTAATAAAAATAGAAAAAATGAGCTGGGCATTGTGGAAAGCACCTGTGCCTCAGCTATCTCAGCTACTTGGGAGTCTGAGGCAAGAGGCTCACTTGAGCCCAGGAGTTTGAGGTTGGTATAAGCTAGGCTGAGGCCATGGCACTCTAGTCTGACACTCTGTCTAACAATAAAAATAAAAGCACTTTGAGATATCATGTAATACCAGCAAAGAGAATAGCCCACATCACAAGGTCACAAAGCTACAGATATTGGCGGGGGGATACAGAGGCAGAAGTATACATATGCACTGTTGGTGGATTGCAAACTGGTATAGTCTTTCTGGAAAGGTATATGGACAATAGCCAGAGAATTAAAATTAGAACTATTTGATCCTGTGATCCTATTACTAGGTAGTTACCCAGAAGAAAAAATAGCAGCTTACCATAAGGACATTTGCATTTGAATGTTTATCACAGCTATTCACAATTACAAAGATGTGCAAGTAACCCATCTCTATATTAATAAACTGCAGAATATGGATACCAAGGAATACTATTCAGCCATAAAAAGAGGAAGACTTTGCATCTTTTGTATTTTCCTGTATGTATTTGAAGAGCATTCCCCTAAGTAAAATATCTTAAGAATGGAAAAGCAAGCATCCCATATACTAAATACTAATTTGAAACTAGCAGATACAAAATTAGAGGCACTTGTAATCAACCAAAATAAACAAATGGGACTTAATTACATTGAAAAATTTCTATACAGCTAAAGAGACAACCAAAGCAAACAGACAACCTACTCAGTGGGAAAGGATATTTGCATATTTTAAATCAGACAAAAGCTTAATAACTAAGATCTATAAGATCTTAAGATAAGAACTTATCTTTGATAAGAACTCAAATCAATCCACATTTAAAAAGCCAACGATCCTGTATATCAATGGGGAAGAGAGAAGAACAGAACCTTTTCTCAAGAAGACAGATGAATGGCTAGCAAACATATGAAAAAATGCTCATCATCCTTAATTATTAGAGAAATGCAAATCAAAACCATCCTGAGATATCATCTAACCCTAATGAGAATGGCCCACATCACAAAATCTCAAAACTGCAGCTGCTGTCATGGATGTGGAGAGAAAGGAACACTTTTACACTGCTGGTGGGACTGTAAACTAATACCACCTTTCTGGAAGGAAAGGAGAAATCTCAAAGCACTCAAGCTAGAATTCCTGTTTGATCCTGCAAACATTACTGGGCATCTATCTAGAAGGAAAAAAACCTTTTATCATAAGGACACTTGCACTAGACTGTTTATCGCAGCTCAATTTACAGTCGCCAAAATGTGGAAACAGCCTAAATGCCCCCCAAGCCAGGAATGGATTAACAAGCTGTGGTAGATGTGTACCATGGAATACTATTCAGCCATTTAAAAAATGGAAACTTTACAGCATTTGTATTAACCTGGATGGAAGTGGAACACATTATTCTCAGTAAAGCAAAACAAGAATGAAGAAGCATGAATCCTATGTATTCAATTTTGATATAAGAACAATTAATGACAATTAATGAAACAGTGGAGGGTGGGGAAAGGGGAGAGCAGCAAGAGAGAGAGAAGGAGGGAGGGATGTGAGGAAAAGGAAGAGTAGAGAGAGGGAAGGGGGGTGGGGTCTCAGTGTGTGACACATTTTGTACGCTCAATGAATCTCCAACAATAAAACAAAAAAGAAAGAAAGGAAGGAAGGAAAGAAGGAAGGAAGGAAGGAAGGAAGGAAGGAAGGAAGGAAGGAAGGAAGGAAGGAAGGAAGGAAGGAAGGAAGGAAGGAAGGAAGGAAAGAAAAAATAGAGTCCCACTCTAGAGGAAAACACAATTAAATTCAAGAAGAGGAAAGGGGGACGAAGGAGTTGTTCAGAAAGTTCCGCCTGTCAAGTACAAGGTAGGAGTATATGGCACATATCCTGGGTGAAGACTTAACTACAACTCACACTTTGGGCAAGTTTTGTTAAAACTTCCAGCCTTATCAAATCTTCCAAGTCACTGCACTATCTATGGACTACCAAATTTAAGAAGAGAATGTTATTCTCAGAGATTCTGGAAAATACAGTAGAAGCACATCTGTCATGAGGGTGAATTGATTCATCAAAAATTTCTAATACAGGGTGGCCATAAAGTTTGTGTGCAATTTTAATGATTTTTTTATGTATATTTTTAATGATTTATCTTTATCTACATTTTTATCTTTAATAAAAGCCAAGTGATTATGGACAAATTTAATATTTTAAGTAGTGATTAGAGTGTTTTTGTAGTAAACAATGGGAAGTTTTGTTACAAAAAGGAATTGAGTCATGTCTTAGAATAGTTGATTGTTTGGTGTCTTTAAAAAAAGGACCCTATGAAATAAAGGGAACTGAAGTGGACATTATAAATACAACTGTTTAAGTGAAATTCTTACCTGAACATTAAGCTTTCTGCTCTTTCAAATTCTATCTTGATGAATATGTAACCTTTATTGATATGTTGTTGAATAAATTTCACTTCATATGTACTCAAGCTGTCCTCTGTGCATTCGTAAGCTTATTCTGATGTCTTTAACTTAAGAGTCATTCTTTCTTTGCTGGGGTATAACCTGCGCTGAAACCGGGAGCATGAGCCAAACACTTGTAGGTTGAAGTTGTCCTTTATTACCAACATTCAAAATCCCAGGAAGACGGGGAGATCATTCTTGAAGTCTTCCTTGCCTTCAGAGAGTTTCACAGAGGTTTTTTTTGTTTAGTTTTGTTTTGTTTAGCAGGCCTGAGCCAGGTTTGAACCCAGCAGCCCCAGTGCATGTGGCAGGTGCCCTAACCACTGAGTTACAGTTGCCCTGCGTCACAGAGATCTTATGACCTCTCCAACAGTTACTATCTTTACCTATACATCATCCAGCCCTCTGATCTCTAGCTAAGGACTCAGTGTTTGTTACTTTCCCAACCTGTATGTCTGGTATTTTTTCTTCAGTCCAGTCTTGTGATGACCTTCATAGTGTTGGAACTAGGGGACGTTTGGCTGACAGGACTGTCTAATAGAGCATTAAGTAACTTCTACAGCTCAGGCCAAGGGGAGCAGTTGAGGCTGTTTCTCCTCTTATAACTGTTCTACTTTCAGAAAAAGTAAGAAAAGAATTTGGATAACCACCTTTTTCTGTGTCACTGAGAGAATTCCTTTATGGTGGGTGATGGTATGAGAGGAAAAACTTCAACTTACAGCGGCAGTTGCCCGGGAAAGAACTTAATGATGTGTTTCACCACTAATCTTCTTAAAGAACCATGACCTTTAAGTAACCCTGATAGTCCTGACATGAATCTGTGTGATTATCTTCCGACTAAGGATCAAGAAGGTTTGTTTAAACCAGTTGTAAAAAGGTCCTTGGACTCACTGGTATTACATGCGGATACAGTTATCAGTCAAGAAGAGGAAATTGTGAGCTATAATTTTAATCTTATGTAAACTCAAACTTTCTTCATGTATTAATAAAAATAATAATGTGAAAATTAAACTTCTTTTTTAAGGTTATTTCCTTGATGGCAATATCCTCATTTCAAATGCTGTTCCTTCACATGGCATAAAACTCCTTTTCCCCAGCTCCAATGAACTTTCACTAATGTCCCAAAGACAACTTTTTCATGCCTCGTTTTCCTTATGTGTTCAGGTTTTACTTCACAGGAGAGAGAGAAGACAAGAGTCCCATTGGACTTCTTTTGCTTTCTGCAGCACTGGCTGTTTTCCTTCCAGGTTTAGACCATAAGGTAGGCTTACTCAGAAGTCTTCCTAGATTGTGTATATGTGTGTATGTGTGTGTGTAAATCTACCTGACCTATTTCTGTAGCATATATACATGGCATGAATAGACAGATTTCTCCTCAAAATATTACAATTTTGAGTAGGTTGTCCTCTTACTGGTTTTCACTGGTTGAGCTGGATGCCCTATTGAATTTTATCTAACTAGTCTGCATATTTATTTGCAAAATCCAGAGGAAGAAGAGGAAATTTGAAAGTAATATGAAGAGAGAAAGCTAAGATTAGTAGACCTCAGCTCAAATTCTAGCAGAAAGCACTTTGTTCACTACTCTGGGGCCAGTCCAATTTCAATGTAATCAAAAGTTTGCAATGTGCTACAGAACAAGAAAAAGGAATTCTGAGTAAGATCCAGGGAAAGAAAGCTAAAAGAAAAAAACAAAAAATTTCTTCCTTACAAAACTCTCTAATAAAGTTATTTATTATTGAAAAAATACTCCATAATAAGCCTGTGTCACATTTACTGTTTTAAAAATTAATATCTAAACTCACATAAATACTAACATTATGATCAAAGGTAGAATGTTCTTGATGCAGTTATTTCATTTATAATACAGTCATGTTAATTCATATCTAATAAAGTTATTTAGATTTAGCTAGTAATTAATATGAAAAATTAAGCACAATCCTGGCATCTAGGAGTTCCTTAATAAATGATAATGGTATACCTAGACCAGTTATCACTGTAGGTAATATTATTATCATTATAATGAAAAACAGAAGTACACCTCATGCTGAGGTGTATCTGACTTAATTTATCCTTCATTTAAAAAAAATTATCCCAGAGTACAGCATAAACTTCTGACCTATAAAATATGTAAAAGGTAGCAATTTAATGCATGAGCCCTAAAAACTGCTTTGTGAAGTGAGTGATAGGACAGAAAAGGCCAAGATTGTACAATACAGAAAGTGTAGTACATAAAGGCATGATGACCAATGAGAGTTAAAATCTTTTCCTTGACTTTTAACAGAGTATTAATCTGTTAAAAATGGAGCAAAGAATAATATATAAATTATTCATTCTATGCGGATTTTTATAAATTAAAAGAGAGTAGCTTTCACATAGATAAGAAAAAGCTGATTTTTTTCCCCACTGTCCTCTTGGATCACACTCTCCTGTTTTGACCAATACACAATATGTAAGGTTCAAAAAGTCATGCTTCTAAGAGTGAACTAAAGCAAAACCTCTTCTTCCTTATCTCTGAGTTCATAGTAAAAACACAGAAGCATTGTACATAAAGCAAGTATGTTAACAAGGAATGTGCTTGCTAGGAAAAGGACATTTTCCCATACATGGATCGGTACTAGAGAAAGAAGAGGAAAATAAAAATAATGATACATCAAAAATTAAATGCAACTGAACATAAAAATAAAAGTCAAGTGCAGTGGCTCACATCTGTAATCCCAGTACTCTGTGAGACCAAGGCAGGCAGATCACCTGAGCTCACAAGTTCCAGACAAGTCTGAGCCAGAGCAAGATCCAGTCTCTAAAAACAGCCAGGCATCATGGCGGGCACCTGTAGTCCCAGCTACTCAGGAGGCTGAGGCAAGAGAATCGCTTAAGCCCAAGAGTCTGAGGTTGCTGTGAGCTATGAAAAAAAAAATAATATATATATATATGTGTGTGTGTGTATATGTATATATATATGTGTGTGTCATACATATATGTATGTATATATACATACATACATACTGACATAAAAGCTTCATGTGGAACCAAAATCTTCACTTTTATTCAGATATTTAGTTTTATTTATACATGTGAAATAAACTTTCCACCACAGTGAAAAAATGCGGGACTTCTAATTTTACATGTGTAAATAAGTTTCCAAAATGTTCATGGCAATACTTTCGCATTGAAATAATAACAAAAATAAAGCGTCTTATTTACTGTGACTCAATTAAATGTTGAGACCCATCTTATTATTAATTTTTTATTTTAAGTTAACATGAGAGTACAAACAACTAGATTACAGTAATTGTGTTTGTTAGATAGAGTCCTCTTGCAGTTCTGTCCTGCACACAGGAGGTGTGCATAAACCCTTACATTGTGCCCATTAAGTGGGAGCACACTAATCCCCTCCTTCCTCTCTTCTGCCTCTTTCCTTGTTACCCCATCCCCCAACTTGAATTGAATTGAGTTTTTCCTCTTATGAGAGTATGTGTTAGATCACCTACTGATCTATTTTGGAGAATATTCCGATGGGCAGATGAGACTATACATTCCTTACTTGTAGGGTGCTATGGTCTGTACACATCTATTAAGCACAGTTATTCTAGGGTCACATTTAAGTCCCTTGTACTTTTGTTTAGTTTCTATTTAGAGAGTCTGTCAAGCTCTGTAAGAGAAGTGTTAAAGTCACCTATTATGGTATTATAGGATATCATATTGCTCAGACTAATTAAAGTCTGTTTCACAGATCTGGGATTATTTGTGTGCATAAATATGGAAAAATGAAATGTCCTCTTGTTGTATTGTTCCCTGACCAGTATGAAGTGTCCATCTTTGTCTACTTTGACTTTAGTTGCTTTAAATACACTTGTATCTAACAATAAGATTGTGAGCCTCCTTTCTTCTGAAAGGAAGCCTAAAATGTTGTTTTCCATCCCTTCATTCTGAGTCTTATTTTCCCTGGGGGCTAGATGTGTTTCCTGAAGATAGCATGTGGATAGCCTATGCTTTTTTATCCAATCAGCCAGTCTATGCCTCTTCAGTGGGAAATTCAAGCCATGAACATTTCTTGGGAGAAGTTATAAATGTGGTGAAGTTCTATTCATTTTAATCTGTGAAAGTTCATTGCTTAGTTTTATCCTTTGTGTCATTGTGGAAGCCAGGTTTTGTCATTTAGTTTCTGGATGTTTACTTTTTTCACAGTCCATTGTGATGGTCAGTGTGTAGAATAGGTCTAAGTGTTTTCTGTAGAACTGAACTCATTGTGGCAAATTTCCTCAGTGTATGCATATCACTAAAAAAAATTGATTTCTTGGGCGGCACCTGTTGCTCAGTGAATAGGGCGCAGGCCCCATATACCGAGGGTGGCAGGTTCAAACCCAGATTTGGCCAAACTGCAACAACAACAACAACAAAAACCAAAATGGCCAGCATTTTGGCAGACACCTGTAGTCCCAGCTACTCAGGAGGCTGAGGCAAGGGAATTGCCTGAGCCCAGGAGTTTGAGGTTGCTGTGAGCTGTGTAATGCCACAGCACTCTACTGTGGGCAATAAAGTGAAACTCTGTCTCTATAAAAAAAAAATTAATTTCTCAATTGATTTTAAAGCTTAGTTTAGCAGGATACAAAATTCTGGTCTGAAAATTGTTAAGAAGATTAAAGGTAACTGACTATTATTTTCTTGCTTGGAAATTTTCAGCTAAAGAATCTACTGTCACCCTGATGGATCTGCCCCTATAGGTCATTTGGCATTTACTCCTAGCTGCTTGCAGAATTTTCTCCTTTATCTTGACTTTGGACAGTTTCCTGACAATGTGTCTTGGAGATGCTCTGTTTGTGTTAAGATGACTCAAGGTTCTATATCTTTGTAAATGGAGTGTTTTGAAATTTTTGTCATTACTTGGGAAATTTTTATGTAAGATATCCTCCAGTAGGGTTTCCATTCCTTTTGGATGTTCTTCTTCCCCATCAGGGATTACTATAACTTGTAGTTTGAGTGCTTCATGAAGTTCCATAATTCCATGATTGAAGATTCTATTTTCTTTCACTTCTTCTGCCTCTTGAACCACCTGGGTTAGCTCAAGAGCTTTATCCTCTAGCTCTGCGATTCTTCTTCTGCATGGTCTAATCTAGTGGTTCTCAATCTTCCTAATGCTGCAATGTATTTTCATTGTTAAAAAGGGGTCACGACCCACAGGTTGAGAACTGGTGTTCTAATCTGTTATTGATACTTTCTACTGCTTTTCAAAATTTCCTGATCAAATGCTTTATGTCCTCAAGCTCCACCATATCCTTTCTACATTCTTCATATCTTTCATCCATTTTGGGGGTCTGTTTTTCCACCTGCTCATTGATTCCCTTTGTCTTTTTGCCATTCATATTTTAAATTCTGTTTATGTTATTTCTATTAATTCTTTATAGGTAGAATCCTCTGTGCTAGCTACTTCATGATCACTTGGGGAGGTTGCTCTGTTCTGATTTTTCAGGTTGACGGAAATTATCTGTTTATTCCTCTTCTTGTACGTTTTCTTCTAGTTCACTTCCTTCCCCTGCTCTTCCTCTCACTACTCTCTTCACCTTAAATTCCCTTGTTTCTCTGAGCTTAGGTGTTGAAGTGGCCTTTTGGCATATGTTCAAAATGAAGAGAAGGGCAAAGGAAAGAAAAAGATAAAGAAGATAAATAAATAGTAAAAAAAAAAAAAAAAAACCGAAGGGGAAGTTGATAGGAAATAAATGAAGAATAGTGGAGAAGAAGGAACAAACAAGAGAAATAAAGCAACAGGAGAATTAGTGGTGGTGAGCAGGGTGCTATAACCCACTGCCACATCTCTAGGACTTTGGACCAGGCTGGATGAGTACCTCAATGTTAGGATCTCCTTAACAGCCTGGGAAAAAATAACCTACCTCCACCAAATAAAGAAAAAAATCAGTAGTATGTCACACTGGGGACCTACCAATAGTATCTTTCCAAAGGCAAAAGTTAGAAGGACACTGTAGGCCCTGAGCTCATGGTCTTATTGAGCCAGAATCATTTGTCATGACTCTCTAGCCTTCTGAGAAACGGAAAAGAAATAAAAACTGATAAAGAAAATTAAATATATAATTATATAAGACGAAGGGGGAAAAGGGATTTCTTAGTTGTTATACAAGAAACTGATGTGGGAAAGATAAGAAAAGTGGAATAATTACTACCAAATAAGAGCCTAAAGTAAGAAAAAAGAAAGAAAGAAAGAAAGAAAGGAAGGAAGGAAGGAAGGAAGGAAGGAAGGAAGGAAGGAAGGAAGGAAGGAAGGAAGGAAGGAAGGAAGGAAGGAAGGAAAAAATAAAGGGGCTGAAATGCTGTAACTAAAATTGAGGAGCCTTTGCTATTGAAGAAATTAAAAATGGAAAAATAAAAATACTACCAAACAAAACAAAGCAAATCAAAAAACAACAGGAAAACATCAATAAAAAGGAGAAAAGAAAACTAAAGAAAGGAAATTGGGGAGAAAAGAGCAAAACACGAAAAGAGAAAAGTGTGTGTGTGTGTGTGTGTGTGTGTGTGTGTGTGTATTATATAAATATACATATTGCAATATATTTCCTAGTCCCCAGGTGGTGCTGCAGTATTAGGAGAAGGAGAATACCCACTTGCCATTAAGATGGGGGCAGAAAGCCACTCTCTAGTTGCAAAGATTTGTTCCTGTCTTCCTGATTTATTTAGCCTCAATTAGAAAATGATTGTGGATTTAGAAGTGTACCATTTTTGCCCCATTCATCCCAGCTTTTTAAATTAATACTCATCTTTCTTTCCAAGGGACTCAGAAAATGCATTCACAAATTTAAAATATTACAGATATTGAAACCAGAAGTTGTAGGTTGCTGTGAGCTGTGATGCCACAGCACTCTACCAAAGGCAATAAAGTGTGACTCTATCTCTTAAAAAAAGAAGAAGAAGAAGAAGAGAAAAAAGAAAAAGATACTGTAAGTGAAAGAAAAACACTATGAAAGTGGTTTTACTCCCTTTAATCTTTTCATCACATCTAAAAAAAAAACTTGATTTCAAGAAATCAGTTTATCAAATGGGTTGATAATTAGTTGTTGATGAATTAAAGGAAATTTAACTAAAGCAATCTTTATTGCTGCAGAAAAATTCAAGGCTAACTGTGGAGCATCTAATGGCCCCAAATGTAGGACAGACATCAATCAGTAAGGGAGATGATGCTGGGGAAATCATGAAACTTACACCAAACTTAGTGCACAAAACTAGAAGCCTCCAGGGGCATACATATGTGCCTGATAGCAGCATGCAAATGATGCAGCACCTGTCCTGTTTCCCACAATCTTTTTATTGGGTACATAGCAGAGTATACGTGCAAGAATCCACAGCAGTCATTAGTCAAGAATGAGAAAGGGAGATTATAGTCCCCAGAAAGGTTGAGTAAAGGGTGAGCAAGGACATAGGGTAATGGAAGATCTGAAGTGGTCAGATAATGATGCCACCAGAAAGAGAGGGGAAAGCAAATCTCATCTCCATAGCCAGACATCTCAACTTCTCTAGCCTAAGCTACTAGTTGATGGCCTCAGCTCACTTGCACTGCTGATTTCCCCATGCAGGGAGAGGCACATAAACATTTCACTGACTGGGCACCTTCACACTCCTTTCTTCTCAATTAGGAATACAGAGGTGTCCCACCTGCAGGCTTTCCCCTGGCTTTTGAAAGGCATGTGGTGTCTCAGCCTATATATTCCCACAGCTAACATTGATATAAATCATGCTATATGAACATAAATATTTGAAGCTGTTTTTTAAAAAGGTAATTATTAATATTGAAATATAGCGCCTCACCTGGCAGGGCCACCAGTTGTGCTATGGGAAGCAAGAGAAAATTGTGAAGTAACATGTTCAGATTGGGGAGCCCTGCAGGATTTATTATTATTATTATTATTTTGGACCTAGGCACTTGGTTGAGTTACCTTGGGAGAGCTTGGGCAAGCAAACAACTGATTTCAACAGCATCAAGGGGCCAGGACTGAGCCAGTGGGTGGAGGGGAGCTTTTCATTGTTCAGCTGCAGGCCATTGTGGGAGAGCTGCCTTGCAGGCTCAGCCCTCAAGGTCCTAGTTCAAGGCCAGTTCTGGCATGTCTGATAAATGAGGCAACCACTTCTGGAGAGATCCCAGCAACACATACTTTCCTGGGAAGGCCACTGTGTAGCCAAGGGATGCAGTTTGGTAAGGTCAAGGCATGTCTATGCACATCACAATTATAGTATTAAAGTATTTGGGGTTTGCTCGTATACTTAATTTTACCCATGAATTTTATACATGCAAACTTTTCTTCTCGCTCTTTGTATTTTATTTTTTTAGTGTTCTTGAAGAATTAGTTTTAGTGTTCTTAGATTGAAGAATTCCTTTAGTGATGGGCCTATTTGTGGTGAATTCTCTCAGCTTTTGTTTGTCTGGCAAAGACTTTACTTCTTCTTCATATTTTAAGGAT
Source organism: Arctocebus calabarensis (assembly GCA_963573935.1). Lineage (NCBI taxonomy): Eukaryota > Metazoa > Chordata > Mammalia > Primates > Lorisidae > Arctocebus > Arctocebus calabarensis. Next base: position 37,363 of record CAUYON010033013.1, on the reverse strand, counting down.
ACTTTGCTGTATATAGTATTCTTAGAAGACAGTCTTTTCTCCAGTACTTTGAAAATGTTGTCCCACTTCATCTTGGCCTATGTGGTTTCATTTGAGAAGACTGTTGCCAGATGAATTGGAGCTTCTTTATGTGTTATTTTCTGCTTTTCTTTTACTACATTTAGAACTCTCCCTCTCTGTCCTTAACTTTGAGAGCTTGCTTATAAGTTTTAGAGAAACTTTAGAGAAGTTTTATTTGTATCAAATCTGATTAGTGTTCTCTTGTCAAGTTTTGGAAAATCTATGCTGGAGGAAAATAGAGGAAGAATTCTCCCAAAATAAGGACTAGATCTCAAATGAAAGTTGATGGAAAGAACTGATAAAAGCTTAAGGATTTCACTTGTGATGAACCATGAATTCCAGAGAGCACAGTGGAAATTGTAGGAATTGGAGAAGGACTGTAAAAAGAACAGAATAAGTTATAGGACATGCTTTATAACATGAGTGATAATTTATGTACAGAGGAATAAAGAGCAATTAGTAATAGGTAGTTCTGGTGATTAGAATCCAAGGAGTCACTTGATAAGGTATTTGGATAAACAAAAATTATTATCCAAAATTATTGATTCTATTTTGCTTTGTACAAACTAACACTGGGACCTAGATGAACTTTTGTACCATAAATTGAATCTATAAGTAAAGATTTTTTGTTTCTATTACTTGATTTATTATTATTCTCTCATTCTATTTTTCAGGTCAGAGTCTTGAGAAACATCATATAATTGATACTGATTTATTTCATCATCATTATTTATATAGTTTCAACAAGGTATTTTATATCATAACTCATGTCTATATTTAAATGTATCTTCCAATTCAAAATTAAGACAATGTCCCCACTGGGTAGTTAAAAGATTATTTTGGCCTATGGGCATGTGGTTTGAATGGGATAAAAGAGTAGGATGTAGACATACAAGTAAAAAACAGCAGAAAGTCCCTCTTCAACTAACTGAATATGCAAAATATTGCAGGGATCCTCCATTGGGAACTATATATGATTAATTTATACATCCATCCTGCATACTATATGACTTAAAACATTCCTACTTCTTCCCCACATATAATTTTAACCACTTACTCCTTTAGAATTTTTGACTTATTTTCCAAATGCCTATCTACTCACATGGATTTACTTGAAATATTAGTGTTGTTCAGAATGACGTGCTCAGGTTAAAAAGTATCATCTCCAGGCAACCTTAAGAGCTAAGTGGCCGCATGAAATACAGTTCTGCAAAATGAGATAAAATTAGAAATGAATAGGGTGGTGCTTCCAAGATTGCGATTGCTTTTCTTAATAAAACAAACTAATGTGAAAATGTGTGATTATCCCCCATAACCTCCCCAACACCTCTTATAGAGACTGACAACAGCTGAGAAGAAAGGCATTAAAGTCTTGATTTCTGCTGGCTGTGAGGAGACTTTGTACTGGCTGTAGGCTGACTTTCTCAATACATCTCCAATATGATCAAATATTACATAAGAGATGGTCACTTCAGCTTATTCTGTGTTATAAGAACAAATCAGTTTAATTTTGGTTTTTCCTCCACTATGCCCATATGGACACGAGAACTTTCAGAAATTTAAATTCTTCAACTTGGCTATATTGTTTCTTCCATGTTTTAAGGCTCACTCACCACTGTCAGCCACTGTCACATGTGGAGCTATTGCCTTATGATACCTTTCTGCCTACCTCAGTGTCCCCACTTTGTCACAAGATTAGAGCTGGCTTCCCGTAAAATGCCTAGGACATAATTAGGTTTAATTTAAGTATTCTAGAATAGGAATAGGTTTGAATTAAGAAGTGAATTTTACAGTGATAGGCAAATATTTTTGAAAAGAATTGGTACATAATTCATATCAATTCACACTGGGGAGTATCTCAATTTAAATCCATGCTGACTAAAACTCTGGTATTTCTCCAACCAGATGCATTTCTTTAAATCTTTCTTCTCAATTGCAATACTTTTAGGCTTTACTGTCCACAAAACAAGGACAGTAAATTAAATGTGTAAGAAATAAGTAACAGTTGCAGAAAAAAATAGGAAAATATTTTCCTAAAAGTAAGTAAATAACACTTAGAATAGGGAATAAGATAGAGAAGAACTTGTTTACAGTCAAAAAATGGCACTATGGCTAGGGACATTAGGAAGGCCACAGATGATAAACAACAATTTAAACACTAAGCTTTTAATTTTCACTAATTTATGTTCTGTTCTGAGGTTTACATATTTTTAATAAACCACTGATGAGATTCTGTTTTTGTTTTTTTTTTGAGACAGTGTCTCACTGTATTGCCCTTGAAAGAGTGCTGTGGCATCAGCAATCTCAAAGTCTTGGGCTTAAGCCATTCTTTTGCCTCAGCCTCCCAAGTAGCTTGTACTACTGTCATCCGCCACAATGCCCAGGTATTTTTTTGTTGCAGTTGTCATTGTTACTTAGCTGTACCTGGCTGGGTTCGAACCCACCAGCCTTGGTGTATGTGGCTGGCACCATAACGACTTTGCTACAGGTGACTATAGATTTTCACTTAGCCAACTCAAATACTGATTTTCTATTCTGTACCCAATTTTAAATCCGTTATAGGAAAATGCTCCATGGAATCCATCCTCAATGTGGTTATGGGTTACTTGAACTCCAGCATTTCGAAGGCGGGTGACATACATGAGGCCATCATCTCTTAAGACGTCATATTGACAAGTGATGACATAGCTCCTAGGTAAACCACTCAATTTGTTGTCATCAGCCAAGAGTGGGGCTGCCCTCACATCTAGGAACCCTGGATATTTTTTAGCCAGCTCAGAATTACCATGAGTTGGACCATAATAAGAATGCCTTTTCTTAAACTTCTCAGGGAGCAAGGAACTCCAGTTAACAAATTTGAATAGATGGTTTGCTTCCACTGGTACATGTTGATTTAAGAGCATGGCTTTTTCAAGTGATCTGTCTGTAGTAAAGTATTCACTCCAAAACCTGACCATAAATTGTTTGGTCAGCATTGGAAATTGTGGGAGTTCCCTATATGATGGTAAATCCATGTCAAGAGTCTGAAGAGCAGGATATATTAAAGATTGTATCTTAAGTTTGATCTTGACATCAGGGTCTTCTGTGAGCTGAAAAACAAATTAAGTTGCTCAAATGAGTAATTTTCATTTAAAACTATATACTTTCCCTTAAAAATAATATATTGATATGAAATAAATTCAGAATCTCAGAAAGATAATCAGAAACAACCAAAAATATATCTCAAAGAACTTTCCAGTTTTTAATATTATACAAGTCTATTAATACTGTCAATGTAAGCAAAATGTTTATACTACTTTCCTTATGAGTGGGAAAGGGATCATAGAATCTGTCATTACAAAGCAATATCTCTACTTCCAAAATCACCTATGGCCAACACAGGAATTTGATCTTTTATTGGAACTAAAAAATGTGTATGCATTCACTATTATTATATTATCAAACATCAACATTTAAGGGAAGGATCCAATAATCAGGAATTCTAATTTGGCTCTGACACAAAACAAAAAAAAATTCTGAGGAGGCCTTAGAGGCCCCTGTGAAAGATGTGGGTCAGAATATGTATTTTTATGATAGTATTTCAAGTCTTTTATAACTTTGTGATATGGTCATCCATAAGTATGTAATTATGTCTTTAATTTCCATAGGGTAGTGGTCCCTGAATTGGGCAATAATTCTTTTAGGTGTTATGTGAGAGTTGGCAGCCTATAAAAGAGAGTAAATAGAGTGAATTAGATTGTTTTGTGTAAAGATAATTTTTCAGTTTAAGTAATCAATTTAGTGTCATGTGTCAGGTAAGAATGCCACATTCCATTCAGTTCAACACCTTGTATGAAGGATGCTGTTTACATTAGTAGAGGTACAGTCATAATTAACTAGGTAGCTAACAGGTGGCTGATTTTAGATTGAGTTATAACAGTAACAAACATTTTATATTTGACTAATTAAAATTTATGGGTATCTAAAATCATTGAACCCAGACATTTTAAACTTCATTTTACCATTAAATAAAATACACATAAAATAATTATCAAACTTCAAAATCTAAAATGTAAAATATCACAAGTACGTTTAAGCTTTAGGAAGTTCAACCTATGCTCTGAATTGATCACACATTTTTTTTCCCTTCATGCCATCCTTACCTTTCTTTTCATGATATTCAATATTACACATTTCTTTATAATTGTACCATGTCTGCCCATCCTTAATCCATGTAGTTTATCTCATTAAGAAAATTACATCTACCTCAGGTTAATAATTGTTATAGAATTTTTTTTTCTAAATCCTTTTTCTGTTCCATGAAATTATATGATTTTTGTCTGCTTATTCTCTTAATTGTTAAAAGAGGTATTTTGAAATCTCCCACTGTGATTGTGAGCTTGTGTATTTTCCCCTGTACTTCCTTGAATATTTTCTTCATTTATTTTAAGGCCATATGATTAAATCCATACATTAGAATTATTTTTTCTTCTTGGTGATTTCAACCTTTTCTACAATGACGTGAACTATTTTAACATAGCTGTATTTTTTTGTTTTTTTATAAGAGGAAGGGCTTTATTTCAGCCAAAGGAGCAAACAGCATAGAAGAGTTTGAAATGGCTGTACTCTCCAACTGCTTGGTTTTTCCCTTTTTACCTCTAGCCAAAAAGTTCCAACCCATGGTTACCTTCCTCATTGGTCAATTTGAATCAAGCAGGAGATGCTGTTCCAGGCCCCACAGAACTACAGGATTTCACAGGAGTGGAAATTTCCAGGTCCCAGGAAGTTAAGTCTACAAATTCCTAAGAACCGAATCACCATGGAGAGGACCCTGCAGGTGTATCCTTGTGGTCTCCTTGAGAAGACCTCTGTTCTCCTAGACCTCACCCTTCCTGGGTATCCTCTCTCATATATTTTGAGACTCCATATATTTTAATTTGGGTTCTCAATATCAGCTTGCTTTTGCAGGAGCCAGTATTAATCACTTGGTCACCTTTGACTTTACATCACTTTTCTACAAAATCTAAGGCTAAGAAATGTTTCTGATCTGTCCTATAGTTCTTTCTGCTGCAGTACCCTCACATGGTGCTACAAGCAGTGAACTTCAGTCACCTGGCTGGACTTTCCTATTTCCCTTCTAGACCAGTATTCAGATTTCAGTGACTGTGACTCCTCTCAGGTTCTCTACCAAGGCCTTAATTGTACTGTGTGGGGGGAGGGGCTAATATACATATGGGTCTTCAGTTTTCCCTGAGTCACTGTATCCAATTATGAGTGCGCACTCCCTTCGGGGTGCCTTCACATTCATAAAAGCTGTAAAGGAGTCACCCTTTTTAGTATCAGTGGCGTGGGTGAACAGACCACATCCCTCCTCCCCTTTTCCAAAATCCCCAAAGTCCAGTAAAGACACGTCCTTTGAGGAGTTTCCTCAGGCTTCAGCCATGTGATGACCAGCCAGCTCCCAGTATGTGGCTGGAGCATGGCATGTTGACCTTCAAAGTCACCTTTCTTCCCATGGGGCAGTGAAGCTCTCTTTAGCCAGCTGTGAGGAATCCAGGCAAGGATCCCTTCCACCTTCGCTGCCATGCGTGTGGTCACGATGATGGTGTAAGTTTCCTTCTACCTTGGTTTGAGGGGAACTGGGTTCTGATACTTGACCTAGACTTGATCCCCATTTCCCAGATTCCAGGGTCTCCCAACATCCTCCAGACAGATCTTCCCGCAGGTTACCAGGTACAGAGGCTGCGGCAGAGCGGAGCATCCCAGAGCGCAGGAGCTGGAGCCCCCAGGGCTAGACCAAGTGCCTAGCAGTATTTTTAAATGACATTTCAGGGTATGTATTTTCCACTCGTGTACTTTCAAATTTTCTATTTACTTAACGTTTTTAAACTTATAAACTATATATGAACAGAAACTGTTTCTTCAGTGACTCTGGTAATCTTAGATTTACAACCAGATCATTTAGAGTAATTTTATTTACCTGATTACTAAAATGTTTGGTTTCACTCTCTTTCTTCATCCTTCTTTTCCATTTTGTCTGTGTTTGTCTTATATCTGATTTGTAGGCCTTTTAATTATTCTATTTTTTCTTATAATATACATTGTTTCCATACTTTAAATGGTTACCCTAAAAGTTACAATGTATATCCTTAACTTCTTAGAGGAAAATGAACTTATCAATGTCCAATTCTAATTGGCCTATTTTCTTTTGGAAAATTAAAAGAGGTTATAACACTGAAAATCTATTCTTCCCACTCCTCTCAACTTATAGCAACTTTTTTCTTATATTTTTCTTTTTAATTTAAATATTTAATGTTTTATTTTAAACTTGGATAGTTTAAAATAAACTATTTTAAACTAGTATTTAAAATAGTTTATCTATATCTGTTTTTGTGGGGCATTTATTAGGTTGGAATTCATTTTTTTTCTGTACTTTGACAGCATTGTTTTATTGGCTCAGGGCTTACTTTGTTACTATTGACTAGTAAATTAACAGAATAGCTGGTGCTTCTGTGAAAGTACTCTTTATGTATTTATTTATTTTTTGGATATTTTCTATTTCTTTGTGCTATTTGGCTGTCTACATGTTTGCTTTGCTATTGCCATATGTAGATTTCTTTTATTTGTTTATTTATTTTTAACATTTTCAGAAATGATACTTAGGGTTCATAGGCTCTATCTATAGTTTGATATGTTTCATCTGTTCTTCAAAATGCTGTAATGTTATATTTTTAAATATTCCTTTCTTCCACCCTCTCTGTCTTTGGCATAACATTTAAAGCACTATTGGATTTTTGGACTGTATTTAGTTTATTTTTTATCTTTTAGGATCTTCATGCTTTATTTTGCATAATTTTCTCTATCTTATTGTGTAACCTGTATCTCTATCTTTGGTGCTTTACAGACTATTAAATTTTATTTTATCCATATTTTTAATAATTGTGGGTCAGAATGAACTAGTTCACCATTAAGGAAGAATGAATTGTGTAAGAGAAGAGACACTACATAGCACAGAAAAAAGGAAACTGATATTTGAACAGATGCCATGACTTATCCAAGCCAGCTTTTGCTTTAGCTCCAAAATTTCATGCCCCATGATGGGTTGTTTGTTCTACATTAGCATGCCTCTCAGACTAACAATGACTAGGCTGTGTAAAATTTAATTTGGGGCAAGTTGCATGTATCTGTTCTATAGTATATTAGAATAAATCACAGAATTTGGATTTTTTTTCCTTTGGCTAGAAATCATGGGAAGGTTATCTTACTTAGAGAAATAGCCAAAAATTATACATATAAAAATAATAAAATTGACATAAATAGCAATGTTTTATTACACAATAAGTTTATAGGTAATATTTGTGATCAGAGTCAATTATTGGAGACATTAATTTTCAAAGTCTATATAATTCTTTTTTCCTGGAAGAACATTGATTCTAGAACATCAGTGTCTGGGTTATTTCTTAGGTCAGAAAACCAATATCAATATCAATTTTACTCATAATCTAGTAGGATAATTAAAATAATGTAATACTTTCAATTGATAGCTAATAAGTGGATAGCATTAGCTAAATGTCATGTAACTAGCATGAACAATTAGTATCTGAAAATTATTATTTCCTCTTCGAGTAAATAGTATCTATGAATCTGGTTACTTTTTTTTTTTTTAAAGAGCAATTTGATTATTCCAATAGCCAAAGTCTTTGTGCAGGATTTTTTTTTCATTTTTTTTTAAACTAAATCATAGCTGTGTACATTAGTGCAATTATGGGGTACAATGTGCTGGCTTCATTTACCATCTGAAATATTTTCATCCAACTATTCAACATAACCTTCATGGGATTTTCTTGGTTATTGTATATACACCCAGAAGACCAAAAATCACATTATAAAAAAGATACCTATACCAGAATGTTTATTGCAGCCCAATTTATAATTGCTAAGTCATGGAAGAAGCCCAAGTGCCTATTGATCTACAAATGGATTAATAAATTGTGGTACATGTATACCATGGAATACTATGCAGCCTTAAAGAAAGATGGAGACTTTACCTCTTTCATGTTTACATGTATGGAGCTGGAACACATTCTTCTTAGCAAAGTATCTTAAGAATGGAAGAAAAAGTATCCAATGTACTGAGCCCTACTATGAAGCTAATTTGTAGCTTTCATATGAAGGCTATAACCCAACTATAGCACAAGAATATGGGAAAAGGGACAAGGGAGGGGAAAAGGGAGGGTGAGTGGAGAGATGGTAAATGGTGGGATCACACTTATGGTGCATCTTAGAAAGGTACAGGTGAAACTTACTAAATGCAGAATATAAATGTTTTGTGCAGGTTTTGACATAGTCTGTTGAAGAATACTAGAATCATCTTGTGCTCTAGTTATGGTGATTGGAGTCTTTGATTGATTTTATAAATACCTCCCCTAATAAAACAAGAGGGTACTTCACTGACCATAATAGTCACCTTTCAACCAAGGAGAAAGAAAGAGTATTTTCTTATTTGATTTTAAAAAGTAAAGAAACTTGACATGAGGTAAGGATAGAAGAACTAGACAGGTAAGTGTTCTTAATGTTAAACTCTGTGCACCCCTAATGTTAGATACATTCATGTCATTACATACTTGCACTGATAGCTTGATGTCTGACATCAATATGTTTAAGCGTAGGATGTTTTCTAAAATAAAATAAATCTAAGTATCATACCTGCTGAGCCACTGCTGCAGCTAAATTTCCACCAGCACTGTCTCCAGAAACACCAATTCTTTCAGGATCAACACCATATTTTTTGAGAACATCTTGATGTAAGAACCACTTTAATGCATTATATACGTCTTCAAATTGATTTGGAAAATGGTATTTAGGTGCTAGTCTGTAGCTGTGGGCAGAATAACAACTTTTAAGTCCATTATTTTTAATCTAACAGAAAAATGTGAGTGTTTGTTTTAACTCTAAAATCAAAAGTAAGATTTTTTTCTCTAGCAAATTTGATTTTTGAGTCATTATCAATCCAAAGACAAATCTCATCCTTGCGATGATACTTGATACAAAAAATTTTATACATGTCATTTTTTACAAGGCTTAAATACAAAACCTGGACTCAGCTTAAGAAAAAAAAAAGGAGGTGTCACATTCTCTAACTAAATGTCTCCAAGAATGCTAGGTTTTATAATCATTATACTTGGTGGTAACCAATAAAAGGTGAAAAAAAAAATCTTAGGAATGATTCTATTCTCATTTACTGTAATGATCAACTCGGCATGTGGCCATATGCCGTGAAGCCATGTGTTTTGGTAGTTGATTCATTTCTTTAGTCATTCTCATTGGAATTATGTTCTATTAATTATTGACCTAGAATGCTTTTTGAGGGTGGATTTTTTCTGTTTCTGTGTGCAATTTGGTGACTAATTGCTTTTAATGAAGGGTGACACTATGACATACACTGTACTGCTTTAAATGTATTTTATCATCTAATCTTCAAAACAACCCTCTTAGGTAGAAAATATCATATGATTCTCAGTTTACAGGTGAGGAAATGGAGCTAAGGAGATAGTATACAACTTACTCAAGGTCACAGAATCGAGTCAGAATCAAAATTTTAACTTGCTTCTCTGAGTCCGAAGCCTTTATCTTTATTTTCTCTGCTAATGAAAGCTAGACTAGCATCACCACAGAGGCAATTTGACCACCAGATGTAATCGTTTAATTTTATTCTAGTGTTTTGTAAACTTCCTGTTTTCAATTCCTGTTTGATCTAGTGTTATTTTCTCTCTGACTTTCCTGTTACGCTCAATTTCACTTTCTCTATGCCCACCCTCTCAATTTCACTTGAAACTCTCTTAGCACAATCAAGTAAGGACAAAAAATGCTGAGCATAAGCTACCTGACCAGAGCTCAGAGAAACCAACAGTGGTCTTACTTGGTTGACACGACAACGGCATCGAGTCTTCCAGCTGTCCGCCTCGACATAAAGTCATAATTTAAAAAAGCTGAAATAGAAGAAAATCATCTCACAGAAGGCCAAATGAATCAATAGGTATTTCTTTCTGTAGAAAGCCTACTAATGCTCCTTGTTCCTCATTCACATGTTCTAGAGAAAATATTTAACATTTCTAATATTTCCTTATAGCACTCAGTGATCTTTTTACATGTGCATTGCCAGCTTTCTTCTCCTTCACTACACTTTTACCCTGGATAAGTTAAACTTTATTCTCCTCAAAATTAATCTCTGCTTCCTTCATTTAGGAGGTATTGGGTGTTGAAAATACAATTACATAAGTATTAACTCCCTGACTTTAAGGAAATCACTGTCTACTGTGCATAGGGAGAGGGTGGGGCAAGCGTGTAAGCCAAAAGCATTAATGCAAAAGAATAACTGCTTAATGGAAGGGTCAGAAGGAGTGCTTTGGAATTCAAATTAAATCAGAGAGAGATAAAGAGTAAAGATGAAGTAAAGAGAGCTGGGACTTGATTTACATATTCATACTTTCTCGGCAGACAAAGGAGGAACATGTTTTCTGTTTGGTTTGGCTGTTTGGCATGGGTATAAACTGAAGGAGCTGCACATGTTTGACTTCAGAACGTGCGCCCTTTTGCAAAAAAGAACACTTTCAAAGGTAAAACAGAATTTGGCAGTAATAAGTGTGTGGACAGATCACAAAGTGCTAGAGGGAAAGTGTCAGTATTATTACATTCTCACAAAAAACCTTATCTTGGAGGCCATGAAAAGAGGAATAGATATTATCTTGTGATAGTTCCAAAATCAAGTGCTGAATATTCTTTAAATGTCAAATATGTGCAACATCTTAAACTTTTATTTCATCTTTATTATACAAAGGCATGCTTGTATTTTGGATTGGAATACCATTTCTGTGTTTCTCTTTAATAGTGACACAGGAAGCATTATGCAAATGCAGTTTCATTTCAGAGTTTATTCTTATTTAATTCCTTTACCTTAGCAAACATAACTATTCTTCAGGAGTCCATTGATTGAAAAGTTTTAAAAGATGTACTTTGGGCTGGGTGTGGTGGCTCAGACCTGTAATCCTAGCACTCTGGGAAGCCAAGGGTGGTAGATTGCCCAAGCTCAGAAGTTCAAGACCAGCCTGAGCAAGAACGAGACTCCGTCTCTACTAAAGATAGAAAAACTAGCTAGGCATAGCGAAGCACACCTGTCGCCCCTGCTACTTGGAAGGCACCTGAACTCAAAAGTTTGAAGTTGCTGTGAGCTATGAGGCCACCACAGCCCTCTATAGGGTGACAGAATGAGACTCTGTCTCAAACAAACAAACAAACAAATAAAAAATTGTATTTTGGGTGCAGAGACTTGTGGAAACTATGGTGTGTCATAGTCAGATTTTGTGTAAGGAACATCACTGATTTCTCAGCTGATGACTATACTGACTGAATTTATAGAAAGGGGTAGTCACATTTACCTTAGTTACTGCTCCAATTTACATTCCTATTCTATAACAACACCTTTCATTACCTCCTTGTCTTTAGTCAAGGGAGACGTGCTCTTCCTTGGGTATTGCCAATTCTTCCCCAGTAAACTGAATCCAGTTCCCTTCCATATTCCCTAGGTCAGATGAACCCCCAACCCTTCCTCCAGCCCTCACTCCACATATTTCTCCAACAAACCTATCCTTCCACCATCTTCATTTCAGCTTATAATTATGTTTATAGACCTTTCATACACAAATAGAAAACATATACAATATTAAATAAACATAATATAAAACAAATTTGTAAATAAAATTTAAAACTTCAAATTATATATCAAAATTACACATGGTATAATATTTTATATATGTTTATAAAATTATATAAATGCATAAAATAAAATACATAATATAAAATTAAGTTAAAATATCTCTTTTCAATTTTGTGCTGTTTTTCCATTTAATACCTTTTTCATTTCCATTAAATATAAACTTATTGAAAGATTAGAGTCACTATCTCTATTTCCTCATATTTTAACCACTATTTAACTCACTTAATTTGTTTCTACCACAACATTCCATCAATCTGCTATTAATAATAAATTTCTACGTTCATCAAACACTTTTTCTTACCTGCAATTTGCTACAGCTTTTGATATTGATTTTTTCCCCTTTTTCAAGAAACAATTTAAAATAGTTCTTTAAGCCAATATAGCTTCAAAGGAATAAATTTTAGGCAGCTAAAATGCTTTTTTATCTGGCATACATGTCTTGATATATTGAAGTCAGCATCTCAATAAAATGTATGTTGTGTGATAAACTAAAACTTTCAACAAGGAATATATACCTGCATCTCCCAAACACCAACCACCACCATGAATGTAAAATAACCCCCTTCTTAGCATCTCTGCCTTCCGCTTAGGCACATATACACGAACAGGAACATTGTTGAAAGTTGTCGCCATCACAGTGACATTTTCATCAGATGTGGGTGGAACGTCTTGAAAGCTCATTAAGAAATGTAGAGTGTCTATGAAATGGCTGATTCCCAAGAGTTCAGCAAACAAAGCCTAAAAGAGGAGACAGAGAGGAAAAACAGAACAATATTACAACTGTCCAATGCCAGCATTACCTGTGAACATAAAGGTACACACATATATTCTTAAAGGTCCTGTGTCATATCCTCAAAGATGAATCTGAATAGCTGAGTTAAAAATACTGGAGGTTTAGTGGTGTTACCACAACAGTTGCCTCAGGTTAAAAAAAAAATTTGTTTTGGGGATCACAAGCTGACAGATGTCATGCTAAATATCATAGTTTGAGTCCAAAGACAAACAAGGCAAGTTCTTTACTCTAAGTTCAGAGTCAAGTGGGAGGAAATGGATCTATGAGCAGTTACAAAGCAACAGAACCATATGTCTCATAGATACATATGAAGATGTTTGGCAGTGGTCCAGGAGTCTGCTCATTGCCAGGATATGAGAATTGGGGAGGAGTTTTCAGACAGTACATGAACTCCGACATGAATACTGAAAGGGGAGTAGAGTTTGGCTAAAGGAAGAAATCCCATTTGAGGCCAAAGGAATAGCCTCGGGGCACTCTTTAAATGCATATAGTTTAGTAAAGCTATGATGTCAGGACCAAATAGGGATGCAAAAAAGACAAGGGACCTCAAGAGGTAAAAGTGAGCCAAATCATCAGAGAATTGTACTGTGGGGACTTTAAGAATCAAAAAGACTTGTTTCGAATCTAAATCAGAAACATGTGGACTATGGAGCTAGATGATCAATTCAGCTGTTTGATCAACCAGCTGTTTCCCATTATACGAAGATGAAACACATACAAAGGCGTTAGGCAAAATTGTCTGTTTTCAACACTGAATCATCCCCACCTCATTTCTGAAAAGGAAGTCAGGAAAAACAGTTCCCAGAACTCCTTGCCAGTGTAATTATAGAGTAAATTATTTTCTCTGTGCTACTGTTGGTATTCAGGACATTCACAAACACTTGGCTTTCAATGCTTCTTATTGTCCTCCTGAGAATTACCACTTATGTAATGCAGGAAGCTGCAATTATTGTCAACTTCCTTCATTCCCCAATTCTAGAGAATGTGTATCTCAAATTCTGTATTCTGAATCAAAGCCTATTGAGATATGTATAGAAGGGTCTGTGTCCTGACAAAATAATAATTGATTGAAAATACAGTCTAGAGGTGTTTTCAAAAAAGAGAACATTTAAGATGTGCTGGAATTAGGTATCTGAACTAGTAGATTTAAAAAACAATAATGATGGCCAGGAGCAGTGGCTCACACCTATAATCCTAGCACTCTGGCAGACCAAGGTGGGTGGACTGCTTGAGCTCCAGAGTTTGAGACCAGCCTATCCAAGAGCGACACCCTATCTCTACTAAAAAAAGTAGAAAAACTATCTAGGTGTGGTAGTGCATGCCTATAGTCCCAGCTACTCACGAAGCTGAGACAAGAGGATTACTCAAGCCCAAGAGTTTGAGGTTGCTGTGAGTTGTGACGTCACGACATTTTATAGAGTGAGACTCTGTCTCAAAAAAAATTAATAATAACGATAAGATCAAAACAATAATGACCTCAATTGCTAGTGCAAAATGAGTTTGTTAATGCATGAAGTGGAATAGTAAAATAGTTATTTCAACACCTATTATAGTTTCTATTAAGGGAGAGTTTTGAAAGACCAAGTAGCTACTGCATAAAAATATTAGGGAGAAGATGATGATGTCAAGCAGCCACTGTACTTAGAAGGATTCACAAAGAAACAAACAAAAAATTACATCCTTAGCATTCTCTATCTGAAATCACAGTCAGAATAGCAGATAACCGCAATACCTTTCCTGAAAGAAAATCCTTATCTCTTCATCTGTCTGAAAATAGAGCTACTGATTCATCTTGCAGATTGTGGAACTGCAAGGCAAAGTGAATTCACAGTCTTATTGAATGTCTTAGTTGAGATTTACAGTTGGTCTAACATTTGCCTCTAAATAATATTCTTAGCACTGGATTGGAAACATTTCTATGGATTCTATTATACCTGAACACCCTGAACTCCCAAATCTCATCAAACCTCCTCTAGCGGAAGCAGCTACAACCAGTTTCAGGAGTCGATGAATTTAAGAAAGATTAACAGGCACAATTTCTCAGGAGGTTTTAAAGGAAAAGATATATTAAAGTTACTTTTTGCTAACCTGAGTGTTTATTGCTTTGGTAAGTTCACCGGTGAGTCCCCTTTAATTTCACTGGGGACATTAACCCCCACTTCAGGGACCTCAGAGATGACTTGGTAGAAATAAAGTCTCTGCAGGGACTCCCTTTTGGCCAACCCTTGAGGACTCCCCAAGGTATAATTTTTTCTGGGAAAGAGCAGGACTTCAACTCAGGGGAGTATGTTATGACTGAATAAAATGTACTGAATGCCTACCATATGCAAAACACTGTGCTAGAAGCTGTGCTGGATTTAAGATACTTCTGATATAGTTACTAATCTTCACAGACTAGGAATAAGCTCCACTCTACTCATAAATACACTCCAATACAAAGCAGAATGAGAAAGGTCTTGAATAGGGTTCTTTAGTAGGAAGAGAAGTAAGATCAATTCTAACTGACCAACAAGATTTCTGATGAATGCCCTATTTGATCTTAATCTGTTGGCTCTGGAGAATTGTGTTTAAAATTTTTAGATTTAGAAAAACAGGCAAGAGCAAAGACTTAAACAAAGGCGAGGAATTTCACAGTATTAGCAAAATCATTTTATTTGGAAGTTAACTCCTTTGGGCTAAATGGTTTAAATTATCCTGGAAATCTCTGTTGAGGCTATATTGCAGGGAGCTGTTTTCAGAACACAACCTATCTTTAGGAGTATTAACAAGCAGCTTAATGTGTTATACATAGCCAACAACAAAATAAATGATATATCTATGATACTCATATGTATGATTAAATAAAATTGCTAAATAAATTACTTAAACCAGTAATATTTTTAAATTGTAAGCAATTCAAAATATTATCTTTAAGTTAAACTACGTGATAATCTGTCCATACTTTTCTAATGTATATATTGAAGGATCTTTCCTAGTTATTATTCTTTATTATTTAGTTTAATATGGTCTCAGACTAATTTCATCCCAAATCAAGAATGTTTTAATATAGATATGCATTCAGGAGTTGTTATTAGATTTTTCCTGAAGTTAAGAAGTTAGTTGTGATTAAAAGAAACAGTATCCCAGCACTCTGGGAGGTGAAGGAGGGTGGATTGTCTGAGCTCACAGGTTTGAGACCAGCGTGAGAAAGAGCAAGACTCTGTCTCCAAAACTAGCCAGACATTGTGGTGGGCGCCTACAGTCCCAGCTACACAGGAGGCTGAGGAAAGGGGATCACTTGAGCCCAAGAGTTTGAGGTTGCTATGAGCTATGACTCCAGGGCACTCTACTGAGGGTGACTAAAGTGAGACTATGTCTCAAAAAGAAAAAAAGAGAGTGCTCACTTTGGCAGCACACATACTAAAATTGGAACGATACAGAGAAGATTTGCGCATGGCCTCTGCACAAGGATGACACACAAATTTGTGAAGCATTCCATATTTTTATTGTGGTACATGGAATATTATGCAGCCATAAAGAAAGATGGAGCCTTTACCTCTTTCGTGTTTACATTGATAGAGGTGGAACATATTTTTCTTAGCAAAGTATCTCAAGAATGGAAGAAAAAGTATCCAATGTACTCAGCCCTACTATGAAGCTAATTTGTAGCTTTCATATGAAGGCTAAAACTCAATTATAGCACAAGACTATGGAGAAAAGGGCAAGGGAGTAGAGAGGAGAGGGGAGGATGGGGGGAGGTAGGGCAATAGGTGGGATCACACCTACGGTGCATCTTAGAAGGGAACAGGTGAAACGTACTAAATGCAGAATACAAATGTCTTCATACAGTGATTAAGAAAATGCCATGAAGGCTATGTTGAACAGTTTCATGAAAATATTTCGGATTGTATATGAAGTCAGCACATTATGCCCCATGATTGCACTAATGTATACAGCTATGATTTAATACAAATTTTTAAAAAAAGAAAGAAAGAAATTATAAAAAGTAGCAAGAAATAAACTAACAGGGAGATAGAAAGATATAGATACTAAAAACTTCATGATATATATTCACTTACAGAGTGTAATCTAGGTATTTCTACTGAGTTATATATCTTATTTCAATCTACATCTAATCTGTGGTCAAATCCATTTTCATATGTACATCTATGCCTATCCCTGTATCTATGTCTACACGTCCATCTCCATAAAACTTTTACTTTTCCACAAATGTCACCAGGGCGCTATTTCCAGTATCTTTTTCAATATTGCTAAAGTTTAGCTGGGAAAAATTTTCATATGATTACGTCTGGAAGTCCAATCACAATCATGAAGTGATAATGCTGGCAATTGTATGGAGAAAGACATAAAAGGCTCCTGTGTTTACGGAAGCTTTGCCAGGTATTCGTTGGCCATGCATGCACTCATTTAGTTCTCACTAAAACCTGGTAAGTTGTAATATAGTCCCAAGTTTTTAGATGAATATATTAAGATGAAAGGGGTTAAGCCACAAAGACAGCAAATGCTAGCATGAGAGACTTTAGCCCAAATCTGAGCCTGATGAGTCAGAGGTCCTTCCAACCACCTATATGCTGCCCTTTAGGGACCATCATTAGAAAAGTCCCCCGCAAAAAAGAGGGTGACACAGGACACGCCTGTCAAAGGTCCCTCTGTATTAGTAGAACTTTCCTGGGTATGAGAGACTAGGCAGAAACCCAGCCCAGGGTCCAGCAGGGTTGCTGTCTCCTATGGCTGACCCACATCTCCCTGCTCACTCATGCCAGGTGAAAATATAAAGGAGGGTTTAATATCCATATGTACCTACCTACATGTATAGACTGACGGGTAAATTAGCTGTCTATATAAATAACAGCCATATGTAAATAAAATTTTATATATAATATATATTTTAATATACATAAACAAAAGTAGCATACACACCATTCATGTAAAGTTCTACATATCATATGAAAAATTATAACAGTCTCCAACACTTGAAGAAAACAAACTAGAGAACAGGTGCTATAGAGAAGACAAAATACATTATACAATATTTCAAAATAAAAGAATGAATCAAAATAAATATTTTATATATAATTCAAGAATAACTTAAAAAAAATAAGACTTGGGGCTATATTCCAGTGAAACTGACTCAAATCCAGCAACACCATATAGCTGACCTTTGAACAAGATGGGTTTACAATGCTTGGGTCCACTTGTATTTGGATGTTTTTTCTTTCTTTTTTTTTTTTTCTTAAGAGACAAAGTCTCACTTTGTTGCCCTTAGTAAAGGGACATGGTTTCACAGTTCACAGCAACCTCCAGCTCTTGGGCTTAGGTGATTCTCTTGCCTCAGCCTCCCAAGTAGCTAGGACTATAGGGCCTGCCACAATGCCTGGCTATTTTTTTTTTTTTTTGCAGTTTGGCCAGGGCTGGGTTCGAACCTGCCACCCTCAGTATACGGGGCTGGTGCCCTACTCACTGAGCCATAGGCGCTGCCCTAGTAGACCAAAAACGCATTCATATGGGATCTGAAAACCACCTATATGAAGAGCTAATGGTATGTGCTAATACAGTTACTAATGATGATGAGATAACTAACAAGAAAATGAAAATAAGGCAAGTATCACACTTATCTAGAGCATTAAATGCCAGAAGAGAGTCTTAAAACACCTGAAAAAAATCCAGGGAAATAGATAATGAACCATATATTTAATACTGAGGCTAAGTGTCCCTGAATAATAATAACAATAATTATTATTATTAGCTACTGGGAGGAAATTGGCTATGAAGAAGTTTAAAGGAAATAATGTATGGTTTCATTTCTTAATTAGTAATTAGTCTCACTGTAAAAGAACCAAAGGTCTCTGAGGCCAGCGTGAACACTGGTGGGCAGCTGGCAAGCCATCTCAGCTGTTGACCCTCCTACAACTTTTGTACCTTGTTTCCTTGGCCCACCAGTTCACCTTTTTCTAGAATATTTCAGATAGAATGCATTTTCAAGTTTGAATCCAAGATTATCACCCAGAATATCATATAACCCATGTCAATCATATCTCATCTGAAGTTCAGACTTCAAACTTGCTTTTTCTGGTCGTGTTCTTGCCGTGAAACTCACAATAAGATTTTTATTTGTTGGTTTTTCTTAGCCAACACATTTCATTCTTACTATTTAAAATTAAGACTACTTGAATATTATCTTTATCTTCATTCTGTGAGAGGTCTGCATTAAGGAATAAAGGTACCATAGTTTTTAAAGTTTCTAAAACTGCTAAGCAAACTTTAAAAGCAATATTTCCAAGAAAGTAGAAATTTAAAAAAATAAATAAAACAGGTAATTATTTTCTCCCTATTAAACTTAAATATTTGCAGAGGTGATTAAATTCAGAACTTACCACATTTGTTATAATGTTCACAGGTGTGTTTGTCTGCATCACTTTCCAAGGTTCCTCAATATTATCTGGGAGAGGAATATAAATGTAATATGTCCCAAGGACCCCTATAAACAGAAACAAAATCGTTTTTCTTCCCATGATCTTTCCCTGATGCTCTTTCTAATTTGGCAACACAGCAAATACACTTTGGGAACATTCAGACACTGAACTTTCATAGTTACTTTTAAACCCCGTCATAAAGTGTTTCCTAACTTCCTCATTACAAATTCCACCACTCACATTGTTATTTCACAGGCAGTTACCAAATAAATATACTTAGCAGAAAAATAAAGGAGAGCTTGGTGATACTAACAACTGGTTTTCTGCAAGTTGTAACAAATCCAACAACAGTTATTATGTTGCTAGGCAGTTAATAAATAAGCATTTATTGCACAATTATTAGGTGTGGAATACTTTATTTTTTTAACAAAAGACCATTTGAAAATACAGGAAACTCAGTATATGTCTCAAATAAGAAATCTTAGAGTATAGAAGAACAAATAGAATATTTTAAAAGTACTGGGAGATTTGGGGAAGTAAAACAGATGTACAGTACATTTACTTTGTTTTTTCTTTTTTCTTTTTTGGGGGGCCAGGGCTAGATTTGAACCTACCACTTCCAGCATATGTGGCCGGTGCCCTACTCCTTTGAGCCACAGAGGCCGCCCTACTTTTACTTTCTTGCTACAATTACAATTATTGGTGAATAAAACTAATTGTCTTACATTATATAACAATCATGGAGATGCCTTAGAGTTTTTGAGCATTTATTCTGCATTTCAGCCAGTATACTAAAATAATTAAAACTTCTGTAGTCCTTTTGAGAGTATTAATGTCACCCTGGAGAGATAGACTGTGGAAAGTTCAGGAAGCTGTGCAAGCTCATTCAGTTATATTTAATGAAGTCAGTGCATTCTTATGTGGCACCCCATTAAAAGATAAAGCAATTGAACTTAAGAAGATGTAACTTGCCAATGTCATAAAAACCCAAGTAGAAATGTCAGACACATTTATTGCTGTACAAAATCCACATGCCCCCTCTGCTATGTTCTGAATGTTTATGTCTCCCCAAATTTCATCATGAAATGCCTATGTTATGAGCATTCTGCCCTCATGAATAGAACTTTTGCCCTTATGAAAGAGGCTTGAGTCAGTCTATTTACCCCTTCTGTCGTGTGAGGATACAACTGAAATGTACTGCATACATGCATATATGAAGCAGAACAGGCTCTCACCAGACACTGAATTTGCTCACCTTAACCTTTTGATTTTCTAGTCTCCAAAACTGTGATCAAAAAAATTCTATTGCTTATAAATTATCCAGTCCAGGTGCTTTGTTATAATAGTCTGACAAACTATAACACACTCTACAATTTTTGGATCCCTTGAAGTTAAGTGAGATTATGGGACAAATGCCCGCCATAGAATCTGATGTGAAGTCATGTATATCACTTCTAAGCAGAAGTAGTTGAAATCCATGAGATATCAAAACATTCTTCTGAATGGTGAGATTATAAAACATAGCCAGTTTGATCGTTAAGTGACCCAAGGGATCAGGTGATCAAACACCATAATAATTTTCTTGAATAGCAAGCAAATTTCATGTCAAGTTTAAAGTACTGCATGACTTAACCTTCATATCAAATTAAAAATATTTTCTCACTCCTTGTATCAACATGAGACTGTAAGAATTAATATTAAGAGAAGCTATCTTTCTTTCCTAAGGTCACGTGATTATACATTTCCAAAACCAACATTTTAGCCTGGCTCCTCTGGCTCAGACATCTTTATTTTTTAACATTCTGAAAATTAATAAAAAGAAGAAACCCAAGAGAGCCAGTATGTCCATGTAGTTTGTTATGAATGTATGGAGTGTGTTATCAATATTTGTGCTTACATGCTGAAATCCTAACTTCTAAGGTAATGGTATTAGAAGACTGACTCTTGTGGGTGTGATTAGGTCACAAAGGTGGAGCCCACATGAATAGAATTGGTGCCCTTTTATAAAATAGACCTCATAGAGCAATCCTGTCTCATTCTGCTATGTTGAGAACAAGGTAAGAAGACAGTACCTATGAACCAGGAGACAAAACCTCACCAAGCACTGAACCAGTCAGAACCTTTATCTTGCCCTCCACAGCCCCCAGAATTGTAAGAAATGTTCATTATTTAAGCGGCTTAGCTGATGGTATTTTTGTTACAGAAGCCTGTGTTTGTCTAAATTCTTAAGAAAAACAGAGCCAACAGGAGGTAGATAGGTACATAGATAGATAGAGAGAGAGAGAGATGTGTGTATAATCACATATCACTTAATATTGGGTATAGTTTCTGAGAAATGCATCATTAGGTGATTTTGTCATTGTATGAACCTCATACACTGCACTTACACAAAATTAGACTTTACAGCCTGTTGTACACGTAGGCTGTAAGGCATAGTCTATAACTCCTAGACAACAAAGCTGTATGGCAATCTACTGTACTGAATACTGTAGGCAATTGTAATCAAATAGTAAGTATTTATATATTTAAACACAAAAAGTTATAGTAAAAATATGCTACCATAATTTTATTGGACCACCATTATATATGTAATCAGTCACTGACCAACACATAACCATGTGGTACATGATTGCATGCAGACTCTTGTATATGTCTACCCAAAAGCTTAGAGAAGTATCTTTACAGTTGCAAATTTTGGATCATCAAAATAATGGGGGAAAAAAAGATAAAAACTTGGAAAAAAAACAAATTCCCCCAAACAAGAGAATGGTTAAATAAAATGTGGCATAGTCTCTTAATAGAACATTTTACACATTAGTGAAAATGAATTAGCCTTCATTCTATGCAATAACATGGATACCTAATTAGTAGGAGGAGTAAGGAGGGAAAGCATATATTGGGTATAATGCATACTAACTGGGTAAAGGGCACACTTATAATTTTGACTCAATCTGTATAAAACAAAATATGTAAACAAATTATGTGTACTCTTAATATTCTGATTTTTTTTTAAAAAATTGAAAAAACAGAAAAGGAAAGAAAAATATGTAATTGAGTTTAAAGTCATGTACCAAAAGATTGCATAAGATATAATTTCACATTTTGTAATGCCCCTAACCCAAGCAAAGAGAATTACATTCAAATTTGAAATTTTAATTATTTCTTAAGGGGAGTGGGAACTAGATAGGAAGAACACATAGGTAGATAAGATATTGGTAACGTTCAGTTGAAGTTAATATAATAGTGCATTAGTCTTCTCAGGCTTCTGTTACAAAATGCATAGAGTGGGTGGTATAAACAACAGACAAATGTTTCTCACAGTTCAGGAGGCCAGGGAGACTGAGGTCAAGGTACCAGCCCATTGGTTCCTAGTGAGGTCCTTCTTCCTAGACCTTTTCCTCTGATGTCTCTTCTTCTCTATAAGGATACTAATCCTTTCATGAAGGCTCCACTCTCATAACCTAATTTAAACTCATTATCTCCCTAAGACCTCATTTCCAAATGCCATCACTTTGAGGGGTAAGGTTTTAATATATGAATTTGAGGAAGGGGCACAACAGAGTCCATAGCCAGTCGTAAATTCATGGCATTTGCTCTATTATTTGATAAAATCTTTCAAAAAAGTGACAAGAAGGGGAAAAAGGAATAAATTCATTCTTGCGCACATAAGTAAACTGGCTATAGTCACTGGAATCCAGATGTAAAGTCCATTTATGGCCTTCCATGCTTTTGTGAGCTTTCTTTTACCTTCCCCCAACTCTTGTACTGTGTAGCCAAGCTATTTATCAACTCTCAAGGAAAAAGAGGAGAAAATGATTTTTTTAAATGCAGATTTTTGAAAAAGATCATATTTCCTGCACAATGTGTTATAGCTACTATTAATGGGTCTATACAGGCAAGAACAAAGGCCAAAGAAATCAAAAGAAAAGATCAGTCTACAGAGGATATTGGTAAATCATGTGCCAAAATTAGATCATGTAATAGAGATTCAATTTTTAATGCAAAGAAGGAATGTAAAATATGGTCTTCTAAGTACAGGAATATGTATATGTAAAGATCCAGAGACATGATTGTTTGTTCTACATTGAAAAGAAACTGCTGGGAGAAGAAGTGGATAAAACTATGGAAATGAAATGGAGTATTTCACAAGAACAGAATAGGGAGTTGAAGTGACACTGTTGCAGGAAGACAAGGCCCAATGGAGAGAATGAGCACCCAAACACCACGTTTATAAGAGGAAGGGCTTTATTCATCAGCTGGAGCTCATGTCATAGAAGAATTCCAAATGGCCATGCTCCCCAACTGGCTTGGTCTTTCCCTTTTTATTGACAGTCAAGAAGTTTCACCCCAAAGGTACTCTTCTCATTGGTCAGTTTGAATCAAGCGGGAGATGCTATTCTAGCCCCTACAGAACTACAGTATTTCACAGAACTTGGAAATTTCCAAGTTCCAGGAAGTTAAGCTTACAAATTCCCAAGAGCTGAGTCACCATGGAGAGGACCCTGAAGGTGTTTCCTTGTGTTCTCCTTGAGAAGACGTGTTCTCCTAGACCTCACCCTTCTCAGGTATCCCCTCTCAACACAAAGTTAGAAAATATCCAATATCATGGCTGCTTTCTAAAAGTTAAGATAAATTGCACATAAAAATGTGCACCAGAAAATAACTGAAGTTAAATATCTTTCAGAATTTTTATGTTAATCAACATAAAAAATAAGCAAAATAACTTCTCTATAGAAAATGCCCACAAAGTCAAGGAAAACTACATGCTAATGTTTTAAATCTAGCTAAGGGCATTGACAATGACCTGTCATGTGAAAGAGCAACATAAACCAGAATTACACAAATGCAGGAACTAATCAAAAACACACAATAAATAGTCCCCCAAACAAAATGAAACAAATGAACAAATAACACCATTAAAAACATAAAAATTAGACCACAATGGGCACAGGGAGTCATGAATATTATTTAAAGATAAAAAGAACACAGATAATACTATGTGGGAAATGCAGCATGAAAATGATGGAAAAGTTTTAAATAAAATGGTAGTTAATAGCTATATATTATATGATTCCATTTGTATGGTAGTCTAGAAAAGATAAATTTACAGAGAAAACAGATCAGTATTTGAGAAGGGAATGGGCTGAAGAAAAGGATTGACTACAACGGAGAAACAAGGAGAAATGTTTAGGGCTATAGCGCTATTCTATACCTTGTGGTGAAATTTACATGATGGTGTGCATATGTCAAAAAACCTACATAGAATTTTATGCCAAGTATAGTGACTTTTGTAATATATAAATGTATATGCAACTGCAAAAAAGAAATTATGAATGATTAAAATGATTTTTAAAAAATAACAATTGATGAAGATAGGGAAAGAAGACCTGACATTGATATAATAGTATTTTCCATAGGAGAAAAAAACAAAGCAAAGGACTGGAATTTTACTAAAGTCTAGATGCTCCTGAAATTGAAAAAATTTTTAAATGATTTTGAAACGACTTCTTAAAGGAAACAGTACACCTGTGGGGAGGATCAAAGCAGAATTGCTAACACTGACTCATTCTAGTAATATTAGATTTTTTAAATCTCTTCATATTAAAAAAACTAATAACTTATAAAGGGAAGAGAAATAAAATTGTCTGTAGATAATATACAGTACTTTTAGAGTAAAGAATATTTATACATATATATATATATATATATATATATAGGTGATTTCACATGCATCAAAATTTCAAACATAAAGGCTGAAGACAACCTATCATCAATATCCAAGAACTCAAGAAATACCATTATCATGAGTTATCCTAGGTTAATGAAAAAGTACCAGGCAGCCTAACAACTAATGAAAAATGAGTATAAAAATTGTTGCCATTAAGTATATGTTTTTACATGTGCAACTAAGAACAAATGAGTACTATGAGAAAATATAGCGTGTAATGTCTGTACACTTTTAAAATGTAGCTAAAGAACAACTAGTATTTTTTTTAAAGCAGCAATGAGCATACTCAGGGCCCAGATGTCTATTTCTAAATATCATTCTTCATTAAAGAAGTCACTCCTTGGAGAAATGGCTTATTCTATGACCAGAGTAGGAAAAATACATGATAAGCCTTAAAGAGCTTATAATTCCAGAAATTAAAAAGTGCCCCCAAATCAAAAGGATAGACATATGTCAAAGGATAGAAAGGTCAACCTGAAAGCGTTTCCAGTGACTAAAGCTGCAATAATTTTAGTAACAAATAAATCATATAGTACTGGTTTATAATACAAAAAAAATACAAGTCTGCACTGCTATAAATAAATAATTGAATAAATAAATGAAAGAAAAGTGACGAATCTTTCTCACAGAAGAATTCCAGAGTATTGTGTTTTGTTGGAGATAGAGTTTAATTCCCTCTGCTCCTTGAGTGTGGGCTGAAATTAATGACTTTCTCCAAAGAATAGAGTATGGAAAGATGGAGGAAAAAGGTAAACTGGCAAAAGTGTTTTGACCAGATGGATATGGTTAATATCATAAGATTTGAGCCATGTTAATGGCATTGTATGCCCTAATGTGACATGATGAGAGGGACGTTTCTCCTGTATAGTCTTCCTTCCTAATAGCTAGGCTGATTATGAGCAAACATAACACAATAGGAATGGAGGGACATTTGGTAAAATACATATCAGGACTTCTCAAAATGATCAAGGTTAAGAAAAAGAAGCCAAGACTGACAAACTTGGTCAGAACTTGACCCAGAATCTCTGGTCATAAACCAGAGGTGAAAGGACCAAATTAACGCCATTTTGTTAACAGACTCCATTTTACAGGGTTGCTGTGTAAGTTTGTTGTGTAGTGCTTGCTTTGCAAATTTTGGTTCCCTGCTTCAGTTCCCTAAGCCACCCCCACTGGTTGAACAATACCTGCCCCTTCCTGATTAGCAACCACCCTCTGGCTTCTGGCTCCACCAAGATATCCAATCAGCAAGTGACAAGATACCTGGATTCACCCTCACTCCACTCCCCCTTCATCCCACTCCCCCTCCCAGTTTCCTTTCTGTACTCTATAACATCACCTCAGCCCAACCCCTGGGTTCCGCTCAGACCTGTCCGCCATTTTGGCGGAACTGAGGGCCAGAGCTTAACCTTGTAATAAACTTCACCCTTTGTTTTTGCATCAGAATGCCTGGGGGGATCCGAAATTCGGGCACAACAGAGGCAAATACACAGACATGACATCCAAACACTATATGGTATCCTGGCTTAGATCCTGGTATTGAAAGGGGGCATAAGTGGGGGGGGGGGAAGAAAAGACATCTAAAAAAAGGTATAGTTTGGGGGCAGCACCTGTGGCTCAAAGGAGAAGGGCGCTGGCCCCATATACCAGAAGTGGTGGGTTCAAACCCATCTCTGGCCAAAAACTGCAAAAAGAAAAGAAAAAAGAAAAAGGTATTGTATTGTTAATAGTAATATAACAATGTTGGTTTCTTATTTTTGACAAATGGATCATGATTATATAAGATGTTAACAATAAGAGGAATTGGGTATACGGAAATTGTCTATTATTTTTACAACTTTTCTCAAATTCTAAAAATTATTTCAAAGTAAAAAGTTTATTTTTAAAGTGGGAAGCAAATAAGGAGAGGACATGCAAAAAATTTTTAACTATTTTCAATAATCACACTATTGATGGTATTGGTGTGCTATCCAGAAGATGATTTCTGTGTAATGTATGAAAAAGCAGGTGAACAACTATGTAATATTATATGCATATTGATAACTTTGTCATCTCTAATGAGAGAACCAGGAATCTTGGTGTGAAGAAAAGAAGTTACAGATGTAAGGTAGAAATGTTAATAAACCAATCTGTATTAAAAATTGTATGAACTTATGAGATGTTAAGTGATCATGTTTTTGAAAAGTGGGACTGGCAGGGCCCTCACAGCCTGGGGAACATTCAGGGAATGAACCCCCAACTTCTTCTCCTCCATTCCCAAATCAGCCATATTCCTTTCTTCATGCTCCCTCTGCCAGAAGTCAGTAGCCCTTTCTTTGTCTAGTTAACTATGCAGAGATCCTTGAGATCTCTCCCTCCTTTCTCCTTGTCATATGCTAACAAAGGTAAGTAGTAACCACTAAGTCACATAGTTCTTCC
Source organism: Arctocebus calabarensis (assembly GCA_963573935.1). NCBI lineage: Eukaryota > Metazoa > Chordata > Mammalia > Primates > Lorisidae > Arctocebus > Arctocebus calabarensis. Next base: position 10,202 of record CAUYON010033013.1, on the reverse strand, counting down.
TTTGTTTTGTTAACTATTAGGAGATCCTCCTGATCTTTCCCTTCTTGTTTGTCATATGTTAACAAAGTTGAGTAGAAACCATTAACAAGATGATTTGTCTTTGTTAAAGTTATTTACATTTTCCCACTGTACTGTAAGACCAAAACTATATCTTTTGTTTATGCTATTTCCCCATAGTGTCTATGCTACTTACTCCTGGACAACCCTGCACAGATACTATAAAATGAAGCTGATTTTGTGCTTTGGTGCTGGCTGTAGTCATCAGCTCAGTCAGCCCTCCTGATCCCATCTTTCATTTCCATGTCTTCACTTGTACTGTATTTTCCTCATTCCCCTCATTCTGGTTTGATCCCCTTGCCACACTGGTTCACGACAAATGGTCCTCACTTCTTATTTACAATTTCAATAGAAAAATATTTCAATGATTTATTATTTATGATAATGTTTTCTATTGTGTTTGGTCATTTAGCCTTTATCATTTTAACAAATTTTAATCTTTAAAATTTTCCTGTGATGTAAATAATTTAGAAGCAACTATTATTAATTTTGCCACACATTTTCCTTATCTGCTGATTTGCTCAAATGATATTTATACTATTTTTTTATTTCGTTTTTTTTGTAGAGACAGAGTCTCCCTTTATTGCCCTCAGTAGAGTGCCATAGCATCACAGCTCACAGCAACCTCCTACTCCTGGGCTTAGGCAAGTCTCTTGCCTCAGCCTCCCGAGTAGCTGGGACTATAGGTGCCTGCCACAATGCCCAGCAATTTTTTTGTTGCAGTTTGGCCAGGGCTGTGTTTGAACCTACCACCCTCAGTATATTGGGCCAGCACCTACCCACTGAGCCACAGGCACCACCCCAGTATAAGTTTTTGATATAATAAATTATGTTGATATATATGGCAGTCCAGAGTCATGATGGCATATCTATTTGCTCAAATTCTGTTTTATTTTGATTGATTACTATATTGCTAAAAGTAGCGGGAAATGTTTATAATTTCAAGTACACTGGCACCAATGGGTTTTGCGTGAAACTCATGCTACTATGACAAAACTCATGTTGCTATGAATCTTTTATAGATAATGTCTTTTCCAATAATGCATATATTATAGAAATTTGGACTAATGAAGTTAAGAATTTCATCTGCCTAATTTACATGGATGTTGCAAAAAAAGACAATGGAGAAGTATCATCTAAACTTGATCAAGACAAACTATAGTGCAAACCCTTCTCTTGGTACCTAATAAGTATTTATCCTGATTCTCAAGTTCTGCATCATGTCTTCTCTTAGAGAGAGAGATAAAAGTGCATACAGGTCAATGTCTGCATAGGCAGAGGAGAAAATCATGTGAAGATGAAGCAGAGAGATTTGAAGGTGCTTTATTTCAAAGGTAAAGTAGTTTGGCTGTAGTCGAAGAACACCAGCATGTCATCAGAAGATAAAACAGCAAAGAGCTCCCTCTAGAGGGTCAGAGGGAATATGGCTCTTGTCAATGCCTTGATTTTGAACTTTAGGCCCCAGAACTTTAAAACTTTATTTTTCAAGCAACCAAGTGTGTGGTTAACACAGGGCCCTGAGAGTTTATCTAGTTCTATGGTTTCTATACATTTTTTTTTAGCAGCTATTTTGTTTCTTGTTTTTTCTCTTTCTACTCTCTACCATAATTTCTGGGCCTGAGAACTATCCCCTCTAATTTGCTAATAACCATTCTTATTTCTCAACTTTAATAAATGTTGGTCCCTATTAAGACCAACATATCTGTAATAAATTATAAGTAAGGGGGAAATAGAAAGGATTACCACATTTTACATATGCAAAGTCTGCAAGTCAGAAAATTTGATAACTGTTCAAAGATACAATGGTAACTGTTACAATTGATTGAAATCTAGATTTAGGCAACACAAATAACCTGTTCTTTGCACAACAACTATAAAATATCACAAAGTACAATCCACTAAGTAAGAGTCATATGTATACATTATATGTTTATAAATTCTTTTCTTTCCCTATTTTTATCATTTGGGATTCATTGAGGGTACAAAGAATTAGGTTACACTGATTGCATCTGCTAGATAAAGTTTCTCTTATAATTGTGTCCCACCCCAAAGAGGCGTGCCATATACCGAAATCCCCCACCCACTCCCCTCTCCCCCTTCTCCACCTGCTCATTCCCCTGCCCCCTCCCTTAGCTGCTTTCATATTAGAATAGAGTACATTGGATTCTTGCTTCTCCATTCTTGTGATGCTTTACTTAGAAGGATGTGTACATACAGGTTAATACAAAAGATGTAAAGTCTCCATCTTTTTTTGTGGCCAAATAGTGTTCCATGGCATACATATACCACAGCTTGTTAATCCATTCCTGGGTTGGTGAGCATTTAGACTGTTTCCACATTTTAGTGATTGTAAATTGAGCTGTGATAAACAGTCTAATGCAAATGTCCTTATGAGAAAAGGACTTTTTCTTCTGGGTAGATGTCTAGTAATGGGAGTGCAGTATCAAATGGGAGGTCTAATTTGAGTTCTTTGAGGGTTCTCCATACTTCCTTCCAAAAAGATTTTATTAGTTTGCAGTCCCACCAGCAGTGTAAAAGTGTTCCCTTCTCTCCATACCCATGCCAGCATCTGCAGGTTTGAGACTTTGTGATGTGGGCCATTCTCATTGGGGTAGGTGATATCGCAGACTAGTTTTGAATTGCATCATAGTATATTTATAAATTCTTATCCAAACAACTAATATACATATCTCTTATTCTAAGACCTAGACGTAAATAAATTGGTGCTGTCATAAGTGATAAAGCTCCATGAACTCCATTCTCAATATGGTCATGAACAACTTGAACGCCAACATTTTGAAGTCTTGAAACAAACATAAGTCCATCATCTCTTAAAAGATCATATTGACAGGTAAGAACATAGGTTAGTGGCAAATTCTGTAACCAAGAATCATTGGCCAACAAGGGTGAGGTTCTTTCGTCCATAAGTGCTGGTAATGAATAGCCAAGTCTTCCAAGAACTGGTTCAGTATAAACATGACCCTTCCTGTACTTCTCAGGGAGAAGAACACTCCAGTTAACAAACTTAAATAGATGTCTTGACTCCAGAGGCATGTGTTGGTTTCTTCTCATGGCCCAAGGAAGTACTTTATCTTTGGTGAAGTAGGAACTTGCGAGTTTTATGGCCATGTCCCTGGTCAGAATTATATCATTTTCATTTTTTTGGTGAGATGGTAAATAGGTATGAATTACCTGTAAGGATGGGTAAAGTAAAGCTTGCATCTTTATTTTATGTTTTATTTCAGGATCATTCTGTATCTGAAAAAAAATACAATAATATCCTATAAGGCAAAAAGTTCCAAGACCAGAGGGATAAAATTTCTTTTTTCTCATTCAAACAATTATGAGATAAACAAATGTACATAAATTGATGTGATATTATTTTCAAAATATTTGCATTTCTACTATCAATGTAGAATTATTTTCAAAATATTTGCATTTCTACTATCAATGGCATAAATATGTCAAGCCTAATTCAACATTTATAAAGTTTTAAAAAATTGGTTCTGTTTGTTAAGGAAAATAAAGAAAGAATGGGGGAAGACAGGAGAGAGATATAGAGACAGAGAAAGAAAAAAGTCACAAGAAGAGAAAGATACATATAATGATGATTTTGGTCAAAAATCACCAATGAAAATGACCCAATCCTATAGAATAATATTTTGGGGGAAAATGGAGAATATATATGTTTATAAGATACATCTTGACTAAAGTAACCAATGTGAATGAAATAAATATAACTATTAAATAATTTATTTAAAAAATTTAAAGATATTTATATTTTTAAAAATACAAAGTAATTTTAAAATAATATTTTTGGCTTCTAGGCAAACATTCTCTATATCATGTCATAATATTTAAGAAACATTGTTCAAATGAAAAACCACATGGACCATATTAAGGAGAAAAAGCTAGCTGATAAATATCTTATGAGAGGATAGTGCAGTGTCTAGGAAACAAAGGGCAAAAAATTCTTGAAAAACTTGTTGAGGTCCACAAAGCTTTATGTGCAAGGGAAAGATGTGGAATGTTTGACAAGGAGTTTCTTCTTCATTCCAAAGAGAAATATCCTATTTCAGGATATTGAGGCCTGACCTGTGACCCTGCAGACTGGAGGAAAAAAACTTAATTTATTTCCCAGGATTAATTATATCTCTGGCAACTGCAACATTGGCATCTGCACAAATGAAAATACCTGCTTCTGCACTGAGTAAAATACTCAGGACCAGAATATGTGTCTCTAAGTCAACCTCTCATCACAGTGGCTGGCTGAACTCCAAAGAGTAGCTAAATTATAACGCAAGAGGCAGTTCAGAAAGGGAAACGACATCCTATCACCTCCACAATGTTCTCCTAAGATGCTAGAGGTTTAGTAAGTGTAGTCTGGAAATGAGATGAAATGAAGTTCTCTAACAGAAACTCTGTTAGAACCCTAATTTCTCCCCAGTGCCCTCAGGCAGATGATTTACTAACCAAAGGAGATTACTATCAATATCCTATCTTCATTCATTCTACTCTCATTTTCACTAATATGGGACAAAACCAAATACCATACAAACAGGGAGGGGGCAAAAGTTTTTTGCTGAATGCATGGTAGAATTCAGCAGTAAATACATTGAGTCCTGAATATTTATTTGTTGGAAGAATTTTTATTACTACTTCATCTCATTACTTGTTATGAGTGTCTGTTCATATTTTCTATTTCATCCTGACTCAATATGAGTAGTTTGTATGTATCCAGGAATTTATTCATTTCCTCCAGGTTCTCTAGTTCATTAGTGTGTAGTTGCTCATAATAGTCTCTATTGATGTTTTATATTCCTGTAGTATAATTTTTTTTCCTATAGTGTAATTTATAATGTCTCTTATATCATTTCTGATCTTGTCTATTTGATTTTATCACTTTTTTCTTGGTTAATCTAGGAAGTAGTTTATCAATTTTGCCTACCATTTTCAAAAAGCAACTTTTCATTTCACTGATCCTTTGTATATTGTTTCTTGGTGTCTATTTTGTTCAGTTCTGCTCTGATCTTTATTGTTTCTTTCCATCTACTAAATTTGAAGTTGATTTGTTCTTGCTTTTCTAGTCCCTTAAGGGGTATCATTAGATTATTTATTTGAAATCTTTCTATTTTTTGATATTGAGGCATATTGCTAGAAAATTCTCACTTGGCACTGCTCACTGCTTTTTGTATATTGTGTTCCAATCTTTATTTGTTTCAAGATATTTTGCTTTCCTCTTTAATGTCTTTCTTGACTCAGTGGTCATTTAGAAACATGTTTTTTAATTTCTATGGATGTATACAGATTCTATAGTCCTTATTGTTATTGATTCCTAGTTTTATTCTACTGAGGCCTGAGAAGATATTTGTTATAATTTTAATATTTTAAAATTTGTTGAAATTGGTCTATAGCCTAACACATGGCATATTCAGGAAAACGTTCTATGTGCTGATCAGAAGAATGTGTATTCTGTACCTGTCAGATAAAATGTTCTGCAAATGACTCTTAGGTCCAGTTGGTCTAATGTACAGTTTAAATCCAATTTTTTTATTAATAGTCTTTCTAAGTGTTCTAAGAATAGGATGTTGAAGTCTCCAAATATTACTATATTAGATCTTAAGAGAGTATGTCTCTCTCTTTAGACCTAATAATATTTGCTTTATGTACCTGGGTGCTCTGCTATTAGGTGCATGCATTTTAAAATTGTTACAGCCCTTTCAGAAATGATCTCCATTATCATCATATGATGACATTCCTTGTCACTTTTTACTTTTTTTTTTGCTTAGACTCTGTTTTTATCTGATATAAGTACAGCTACTGCTAGCTTTTTGTTTCTGCTTCCATGTGATGGTCTTTTTCCATTCCTCTACTTTCAGTCTATATGTTGGGTGAAGAGAAGAGAGATGAGTTTCTTGTAGACAAGAAATAGTTGGGCCATGTTTCCTCATCCATTCAGCCAGTCTATATCATTTAAGTGTAAATTTAATCCATTTACATTCCAGATTTGTATTGCTATCCTGGGTCTTATTCTTGTTATTTATTATTTGATTTCTGGTTGTTTTCTCCTTTATTTCTCTTTTTTATCATTATGGTTTGGTAGTTTTGTGGGTTGGTAACATTTGAATATTTTCTTTGTTTTTCCTACTTGTGCATTTCTTCTATCAGTGGGTTTTCATGATGGCAGATATTTTTCTTTCTTTTCTAGATATAGAACTCTTTTAAACAGTTCTTATATGGCTGTTCTCATGGCGAAGAATTTCCTCAGTTTCATTTATCTGGGACTTAATTTCTCCTTCTTATAGAAGGATAACTTTCCTGATAATTGTACTCTTGAATGGCAGTTTTTTCTTCTAGCATTTTGAATATATCACCCCATTTTCTCCTGGCCTGTAAAGTTTATGCTGAAGAATCCATTGTCAATCTGGTAAGTGTCCCTTACAGATTACCTGATGCTTTTCTCTTGTTTTTAGAACTCTCTTTTCTGTTTTTGACCTTAGAAATTTTGACTATAATGTATTATAGCAAAGACCTTTTTACCTCATATATATTTGGAGATATCTCTATTTTCTATATCTAGATATCTAAATCTCTTTCTAGACTTGGGAAGAAAAAAAAAATTCCAAAACTAAGAAACGAGGCTGCTCCAGATGAGGATAAATCAGTGAAAGATCTAGAGCATAAAAAAGACATCAGTGGGGTGGCACCTGTGGCTCAAGGAGTAGGGTGCTGGCCCCATATACTGGGGATGGCAAGTTCAAGCCTGGCCCTGGCCAAAACTGCCAAAAAAAAAAATCAATGAAAGGAAATTCCAAAAGAAAACAATAATTCCAGAATCCTGGGTGATTCATTACCAAGGGGCAATCATTACAATGTATAGCCATCAGATTGGCCAAAGTTAACATGAAAAAAGAAAATTATATTAACCATAAGGAAAAAGCATCAGGTAACTTACAAAAGAAAACCCATCCAAATAACTGCAGACTTCTCAACTGAGCCTTACAAGATAGAAAGGACTGGAGCACTCTTATCAGTCATCTCAAACAGAATAATGTCTACACTAGAATTTTATATCCTGGAAAACCACATTTCTTACGTGAGGGTGTGAGGGGACTTTCTCATACAAGCAAATGCTGAGGGAATTTGTCAAGACCAAACCCACCCTGCAGGAAGTACTCAGATCTGCATCATACACCAAACAGTATAATAGACACCCACCAGGACAAAAGCATGAAAATGCTGAAGGTCAGAGCCCAGATACCCCTGTAGTTCAAGAGGTAAAACAAAGCAATAAAGTTCTATGCAATAGGATGCAGATAAACCCACTCCACTTATCAATTCTTTCAATGAGTGTGAATGACTTGAACTCCTCACTAAAGAGACATAGGCTCTGTGCATGTACAAGCCATTTGCTTCTCCAGGAAATACATATAACTCAAAAGGACACATTCAGACCTAAGGTAAAGGGACAGAAAATATTTCATGCAAATGGAAACCAAAAGAAAGCTGGTGTAGCCATTCTCATATCAAGTAATATAGACTTCAAGTGAATACACATGAAGAAAAAGATGGACATTATATAATGGTAAAAGGAACAATTCAACAAGAAGACATAACAATCCTCAATATCTGTGCACCTAGATCAGGTGTGCCCAGATTCATAAAGCAAATCCTACTTTATTTAAACAAAACAATAAACAGCAACATTGGAATAGTCAGAAACTTCAACATTCCATTGACAGAACAGAACAGAACCTGCAAGCAGAAAATAAACAAAGGACTTACACAGGACTCTAGAACAAACAACCTAACAGACATTGACAGAACATTCCATCTCCAAACTATTAAATATGCACTCTTCTTGTCAGCTCAATGAACATTCTCTATGATTGATTACATCCTAGGCAACAAAATAGGCCTAAAAAAAATTTAAAAAATATAAATTCTACATGTATCTTCTTAGACCACAGTGGAATGAAATTAGAAACTAATTCATAAAAACCATTCAACTCTATACAAAATCATGGAAACTAAACAACCTATTGCTGAATAATTATTGGATCAAGGAGGAAATTAACATGAAAATCAAAGATTCTTCAAACCAAATGACAAAAGGGACATAAGTTATCCAAACATGTTAAATGTTGCAAAAGCTGTCTTTTTTTTTTTTATTGAATCATAGCTGTATACAATAATTCAGTCATAGGGTACAGTGTGCGGGTTTCACATACAATCTGAGATATTTTCATCAACCTGATTGACATAACATTCATGAGATTTTCTCATTTACTATGTGAAAACATTGTTGATCCGTATTTAGAAGTTTTCTCCAGACCCTATACCAATATAAGGCTGTTTGATTACTATAGCCTTGCAATATATTTTGTGATCAAATAGTGTGATGTCTCTAGTTTTGTTTTTTGTTCTTTGGGTCCCCACCCACCTGAGGATCTATTGGCTGTTCAGGCTGTTTTTTGATTCCATATGAATTCTAGAATTGTTTTTTCTATTTCTGTGAAAAATGACTTTAATATTTTGAAAGAGATTCCATTAAGTCTGTAGATTGTTTTGGGTAATTTTAACATTAGTTCTCCTAATCTATGAGTGAGTATGTCTTTCTGTTAATGTTCTCTTCAATTTCTCTTATCAGTGCTTTGCAGTTTTTCTTGTAAAAGTCTTTCACCTCCTTGGTTAAATTTGTTCCTAGGTACTTTATCAGTATCTGTTGTAAATGGGATTGCCTTCTTTATTTTTTTCTCATCTAGTTCATTATTGGTATATAGAAAGAGTACTAATTTTCTTGTATGTTGATGTTGTATCTGGCACCTTTGCTGAATTTATTTATTAGAACTAAGACATTTTTGGTGGAGTCTTTAAGTTTTACTAGATATAAAACCATATCATTTGGGAAAAGGGACAAATTTGACTCCCTCTTTTCCAATTTGAATACCTTTTATTTCTTTTCTTTCATATTTGCTCTAGACAGGCTTTCCAGTAGTATGTTGAATAGGAGTGGTGAAAGTGTGTATCCTTGTCTTGTTATAGTTCTTAAATGAAAGGCTTTCATTTTTTTCCAAACTCAGTGTGATGTTTGCTATGAGTTTGTCATATACGTTCCGTAGTATGTTTCTTCTATCTCTCCTTTGTTGAAAGTTTTTATCATGAAGGGATATTACATTTTATCAGAGGCTTTTCTGAATATGTTGAGATGATCATATGTGTTTTCTCCTTTATTCTGTTGATATGATGTATCACATTTATTAATTAGCATATGTTGAACCAGTCTTGCATTCCTAACAAAGTCTCACTTGATTGTGGTGCATTATTTTTTTGGTGTGCTGTTGGACTCAGTTTGCCATTATTTTTTGAGGATTTTTACATCAAAATTATTAGGGATATTGGCCTGCATTTTTCTCTTTGTGTTGTAGCCTCATCTGGTTTTGGTATCAGGGTAATGCCAGCCTGGGAGAATGAATTATGGAGAATTCCCTCCTCTTTAACTTATGGGAATAGTTTGAGGTCACTTGGGAATAGTTCTTCTTTGAGAGTTTGGTAGAATTTGGCAGTGATGCCATCTGGTACTAGACTTTTCTTTTTGGGGATTTTTTTTATTAGTGATCCAATCTCATTGCTCCTTATTAGTCTTTTCAAGTTTTCTATTTAGTCCTAACTCAATCTTGGTAGGCTGTATGTATCCAGAGTTTGTCCATTTCCTGTAGGTTTCCAGTTTAATAGAGCAGAGTTGTTTATGATAATCTCTGATGCTCTTTTTTTTTTTTGTGGTAAAAGTTGTCACATTGCCCTTTCTAGTCATGATTTTATTTGGGTTTTTCTTTTTTTTACTGGTTAGTCTAGCTAGAAGTTTATACATTTTATTTTTTTAAAAAATCAACTTTTTCTTTCATTGATATTTTTATTATTTTTTAAAGTCTCTATTTTGTTTAGTTCTGCTCAGATATTTTATTTTATTTTATTTTTTTATTAAATCATAGCTGCGTACATTCGTGCAATCAAGGGGTACAATGTGCTGGTTTCATATACAATCTGAAATGTTTTCATCAAACTGTTTAACATAGCCTTCATGGCATTTTCTTAGTTATTGTATGAAGACATTTCTATTCTGCATTTAGCAAGTTTTGCCTATA
>CAUYON010033012.1:0-13946 GCA_963573935.1 Arctocebus calabarensis | reverse complement strand
AAAAAACAGTCAAGGACTCTATTCCTTTCACAGTAGTGCCAAAGAAGATGAAATATTTGGGAGTTTACCTAACGAAGGATGTGAAAGATCTCTATAAAGAGAACTATGAAACTTTAAGAAAAGAAATAGCTGAAAATGTTAACAAATGGAAAAATCTACCATGCTCATGGCTGGGAAGAATCAACATTGTGAAAATGTCTATAGTACCCAAAGCAATATATAATTTTAATGCAATTCCTATCAAAACTCCATTGTTATATTTTAAAGATCTGGAAAAAATAATACTTCGTTTTATATGGAATTAGAAAAAACCTTGAATAGCCAAGACATTACTCAGAAATAAAAACAAAGCAGGAAGAATCATGCTACCACACTTGAGACTCTATTATAAATTGATAGTGATCAAAACAGCATTGTATTGGCAGAAAAAATAGACATGTAGATATTTGGAACAAAATAGAGAACCAAGAGATGAATCCAGCTACTTACTGTTACTTGATCTTTGACAAGCCAATTAAAAAAATTCAGTGAGGAAAAGACTCTCTATTTAACAAATGGTGCTGGGTAAACTGGCTGGCGACCTGTAGAAGACTAAAACTGGACCGACACCTCTAACATTAACTAAGGTAGACTCTCACTGGATTAGAGATTTAAACTTAAGACATGAAACTATTAAAATATTAGAAGAAAGTGCAGGGAAAACTCTTGAAGGAATTGGCTTGGGTGAATATTTTATGAGGAGGACTCCCCAGGCAATTGAAGCAGTATCAAAAATACACTACTGGGACCTGATCAAACTAAAAAGCTCTGTACAGCCAAGAACATAGTAAGTATAGCAAGCAGACAGCCCTCAGAATGGAAGAAAATATTTGCAAGTTATGCCTCCAACAAAGGTTTAATAACCAGAATCCACAGAGAACTAAAACGTATTAGCAAGAAAAGAGCAAGTGATCCCATCTCAGGGTGGGCAAAGGACTTGGAGAGAAACGTCTCTAAAGAAGACAGGTGCATGGCCTATGAACACATGAAAAAATGATCACCATCCTTAATCATCAGAGAAATGCAAATCAAAACTACTTTGAGAAATCATCTAACTCCAGTAAGATTAGCCCACATGACAAAAAATCCCCAAACCAGAGATGTTGGCGTGGATGTGGAGAAAAGAGAACAAACACTTTTACATTACTGGTGGGAATGCACACTAATACGTTCATTTTGGAAGGATGTTTGGAAAAATACTTAGAGATCTAAAAATAGACCTGCCATTTGATCCTATTATTCCTTTACTAGGTACATACCCAGAAGACCAAAAATCACATTATTACAAAGACATCTGTACCAGAACATTTATTGCACCCCAATTCGTAATTGCTAAGTCATGGAAGAAGCCCAAGTGCCCATCAATCCACAAATGGATTAATAAGTTGTGGTACATGTATACCATGGAATATTACACAGCCTTAAGGAAAGATGGAGACTTTACCTCTTTCATGTTTACATGGATGGAGCTGGAACATATTCTTCTCAGCAAAGTATCTCAAGAATGGAAGAAAAAGTATCCAATGTACTCAGCCCTACTATTAAGCTAATTTCAAAGTTTCATGTGAAGGCTATAACCCAACTATAGCACAAGAATATGGGAAGGGAGGGGAGAGGGGAGGTTGGAGTGGAGGGAGGGTAATTGGTGGAGCCACACCTATGGTGCATCTTAGAAGGGTACAGGTGAAACTTACTAAATGCAGAATACAAATGTGTTCATACAATAACTAAGAAAATGCCATGAAGGGTATGCTGCACACTTTGATGAAAACATTTCAGATTGTATATAAAACCAGCACATTGCACCCCTTGATTGCACTAATGTATGCAGCTATGATTTAATTAAAAAAAGAAGAAGAAGAAGAAGAAAGTTTATCATGGTGGTTAAATGTAAGCATAGTCTTGGTGAGACACTTTCATCAAAGAACGGCAAAGTTAAATGTCCTCATTAGTTAAAAGACTTACAAAAGTGTTGTTCATAATGAATCTCTCTGGGTAGTGAGAAATCATTTTTATTTGCCTTTTCAGTTTCTCTTTGTTTTCCACGTCTTCTATGCCAAATGTAAATAAGCATTAGATTCAGAAAAAAAAAATTCTTAAAGCTTTCTAGCAACTTTAATAAATTAAAAAAAAAGATATCCCCATTTAATGATGGGGAGTGAAAGTAAGGCAGTGACATGTTGGTGTATTAAGGATGTTTATTAAGGATATCTATGAAATGGGCGTGACTTTTGAAGCATGTGCTTGTTTCCATACCAGCATGAAAAGTATGCACTGCTGGGCAGTTCTCAGGGATGTTTCCCAATACCTAATTTATTCCTTATTTAATCCTCTTCCGCAGAGAATGTAAAGGATTTTTAAAAGGTATAATGCAGATGCAAGCTGGCAATCTATTTCCTTCAGTAATTTTTGAGATGGAATATGGAAGATTTAGGAACAGTTCCACTGTGCCTGCCCTTTCTCATCATTCTCACCTTTGGACTAGATTTTGGCAAGGTTTTTCTTTACGTGGTTGGTGGCGTAGCCATTAATATCCATGACGTGTATCTCCCTTTTCACCCCACTCATGGATGTACTTTGCTCAAGAGTGCAAATGTTCATGGTAAAAATCTACTTAACTAATCTTGCTGCATCTCTGTGTTGAATGCATGGCCTTATAATTCCTGTATCAGATTGTCTGAATATCTTAACACTGTGACCTCCAAAGAGGCAGGAATTGAGTCTAATTAATTTCCATTTATAACACTCAGCACTGCCTCCTAAAAATGTGGACCTATAATAAATGTTTTTGTGATAATGGTATAATTTATCTTTCCTAGGGTGCATCCCTTTCAACTGAACCAGGAAAAGCATACATTGTACTGGTTTAGGGAAGATAAATGTAATTCCATGACAATTAAAAATGATAGAAGAAGTAAAAACCTATTCATCAGTCTAACAACTCCTTCGATAGTGAAGATTTGATAATTCTAGATGTGTTAGTGGAAGAGATTTTTATTTTAATATATTTTGAAAATTGAGAGGAGTCTTACTACTTCTGTTAACCCAGTAGAGTAAAGCCATTTGAGAACACTTTGGAGAACCAAAGAAAACAACACGATCTGTACTTTTTTTCTAATCTAATTATTTGTTTATTTATTATTGAATCATAACTGTCTCCATTGATGCATTTATGGGGTTCAGTGTACTGATTTGATGTACAATGGGAAATGCTTACATCAAACTGATTAACACATCCATCACCTCGCTTACTTATTTTTCATAGTAAGACAATTAAACTCGTTTCTTAGTAGTTTTAAGGTGTACCACTGCATTAACAGGATATGTATCCTATTCAAATTATTTGTAATTTTATTCATATTGTTTCCAGTATGATACACAAATCATACAATTTAAATCATACACACACACATATGCACACCTCACCGTGAGTCAATCTGAGACATTTGCACATAGCTTTACATTGAAAATAATTATTATTCTTTGTGATGTATTGCTTGACCACAATAGTATATTTAACTTTCTGAATATAAAAGATGCTTAACAACTGAAATGGATACATAGACTAATTAAAATAAGTTTTGTAGATGTAAATTTAAGAATTAGGTTGTGTTTATAGATCTAGTAGTTTTTGTATAGGTTTGTGCTTTATTTTATTTCAGTTTTATTTCTAAAACACTTTATTATAAGACGTGAACACATGAGAACCTATATATTTAAAACATACAACTTGATGAATTTGAAAACAATTGTACACCTGTGAAACTATCACCACAATTATGCCACAAACATATCCATCCTCCCAAAAGTTTCTTCCCACCTTTTTTATGTGCTGTTATTATTACTATTATTATTATTGCTTTGCAATAAGAACACATGGCATGAAATCTACTGTCATGGAAAAGTTATAAGTATACAGAAAATATTATTAACTGTGTGCCCTGGGTATTGCAAAGCTCTCTGGGTGTTATTTGTCTTGTATAACTGAAATCTTGTATCCTTTCACTAATGCCTCTCCACCTCCCCGGGACAGTGGGGGTGTGGTGCAGCCACTGTGGAAAACAGAACTGAGCCACCTCAGAAAACTAAAGTGGAACTACCATATAAGACAGCAATCGCACTTCCGAGTATATACACAATGTAATTGAAATCAGAATATTAAAGTAGTATTTGTACATACCTGTTCATAGCAGCATCATTCACAATATCCAAAACATAGAAACAAGCTAAACTGTCATCAATGGATAAGTGAAGAAAGAAATGTGGTACATACATACAATGCACTATTCTTCAGGCTTTAAAAATAAGAAAATCCTGCCACTTGCAAGGACATGGTCGAGTCTAGAGGATTTAAGGCTAAGTGAAATAAGCCAAACATGCACAAATACTGCACGATATCACTTGTATGTGTTATATTTTAATACCCACACAAGCCAAACCACACAATATATAGATACTTGCTGCCTGCTGAAAGATTAGCTTGGAGGTAAGGTTCCTGATAACAAAAAGTCAGTGCCATGAGCTCTGAATAGAGAAAGAAATCTCACAGCAAAGCAAAAGGTAATTTCTCCTTCCTAAAAGTACATATTTCACAAATCTGTTCTATTTAGGTTTTCAAACAATAGGAACATTAGTCAATTGAATAATTTCTTTTCCCTCAGTATACAGAGCAGAAGAAGTAGCCCTGGTTATTTTAATGGCTTAGAAAAAGCATGATGGGCATATTTTCAAATCAAGCCTATTAAAGTACATTATTTCAAGTCAAGGCTATAATTGTGATTGTAGTGTATTTGTTACTAACATATAATATTAATTTTTCCCATAGCTATTTTTGTGGCACATAGGGAGCTCTAGGAAAGAAACAATATACCTAAGACACCCATTTTTAGTATGCATCAGAAACAGGATATTTAGAATTTCACTCATAGAATTTTGAATCATGGAGTTAATTTTGTACATACCACTGAAATACTTACTGAACGGACACACTTATCTTATAAAATGTAGTTCTCATTTTATCATTTATATTTATGTTCCAGTAAACTCACTTTCTGCTTTGATTTAATTTTATACACTGAAAAATTACCTCTGATGCGTTTCACATTTCCCTGCCCCTCCAGATCTGTCCACACATGTTTCAAAACGAGCAGATTTGCTCTGGGCTGTTAGTAATATCTGCCACCAGAGAAAGTTGTATTTTTTTCTGTAGTTCCCTTGCAAAGGTTTAAGAAAAACTAAGCAACATTTAGTTCAAACTGGCATTTCTGTCCAATTTAGTTACTTAGTTATTTCTTTTAAACTTTAATCTCTGTGCCTAAAAATAAATAACCATTGTTAGTTTATATCAACATTTTGAGACAAATTTTACTTTTCCTCATAGCATTTCGGTGAGCTAGCATTTTTTATTTGTATACTTGATTTTTAAAGTATACATAATTAAATTTATTAGGTCTTCAAGCTCAATGGCTTTAAGAGTGTGTGCATCCCGTTTTATATTGTTAATCAATAGAAAAATAGCACTCAAACATAAAAGTTAATTTTTCCCTCAGGGGATCCTCTCTGGATCTAAGTATCTAAGTGTTTCCACTCTACCACCTCTGACAGATAATTTGAATCGAAGATAGAAGATACTTGCAGTTTAATGGCTTAACACTCAGACTTATTCAAGAGAAAAGTATTTACTCCCTACTATGTTTCTACATAAAAATGTTACTAGAATAAAATTAATAAGAGTTTACCAAGTGCTGTTTGGGTATCAGTCACTATGGTGAGGCTTCCTGCATCGCCAAGGACAAGCTAATGTCCACTGGACCAAGGGAAGCCTTGGGCTTCTCCGTAAAAGCTTCCATAGTAATTCCAGCAAGTGACCAAGATGAGGCAGATCTTAAACTTGTTCTTAAAGATTCTGCATGCAAGTCCCTTCTGCTTGCCTTTCATGGGCTAAAGTGACAAGGCCATACTTAACTCCAAATAGAGTAAAACGTAAAATCTTACCATACATCAAGAAGAAAAAACAGAAATATGTGCACAGAATGGTTAACATGAGGAACTTCCTCAAGCCTCAAATTAGCTTCTTTAATAAACACCAGGACTTTCTATTCTCTCTATCAAGTTCAGCCCCTTACCTTGCCTTATTTTCTACATACTCCTTATAAATATGTGAAGTTATATTGTTTATTTTGGAGATACACACATGGACATAGAAAAATATGAATACATGCATATTTAGAATGTACACACCAGGGCGACAAACATGTTGTCCAACTTTTCTTTCCTTTTCTCCCTGCCCCACACTTTACTTTCTTCCCCTCCTTCCCTTCCTTCCTTCCTTTCTCTTCCTTCCTTCCCCCTCATTCCTTCCCTCCCTTTTTACTTCCCTCCCCTTCCCTCCTCTTCCTTCCTCCCCCTCTCCCTCCCTCCCTCCACTCCCCCCCTTCCTCCCTTCCTCCCTCCCTCCCTTCCACCCTCCCTCCCTCTGCTCCCCTTTCCTCCCTGCCTCCCTCCCTCCCTTCCTCCCTCCCTCTCTTCCTCCCTCCCCTCCCCTCTCTTCCTTCTTTTCTTCCTTCTTTTCTTTTTCTCTTCACTCTGTGGTCACTACCTACATTACGACCTTGCACATATTAGGCATGTATTAAATCTTTTCTGCATGAACAAATAAATTATATTCATTTATAAATAAGGAAACTAAATCCTTGTGACATTAAGTAACTTAACTAACATGAGATAGCAATGAAGTAGCAGAGTTGTGATTCAGAGCCTGAGGTTTAAGCACTCAGCTTCATAGTTACTAAGCTTGATAATTATACGGGTTAGTGGGAAAGACATATATAATTATGAAGTGGCATGAAAAAATACAGTAGCAGAAACATATACAAATTACTATGGAATCATGAAGGGAGTAAACCCTATTTTGGGTTTGAAGAAGAATGGTAGGATTTTGAGTGAGGTCTTGAAAATATGTTTGGTAATTCATTTGGAATTCCTTCTTTGACTCTCTGCTATGAGCCAGGAATATACTTAGCAGTTGGGGGTACAAAAATAGCCAAGATGAGAAAAGTCTTTGCACTTCTAGTGTTTCTAATCCCAGGAGATATGTACATACGCACAGATCAACCTTACGTGGGAGGCTGAGAGTATTATCCGAAGCTTTTGGAAGGGTAGCTGGGAGTAAGGAAGGACAACTTTTACCCGGGTCAACTGAGCAGTCGTTCAGAAGACCACATCTTTCAGGAAGGTCTTTGGAGCTACTGACTCCAAATATTGCAAACTCTGAGCATGCAAGAAGATAACGCAGGATGTGGGACTATACCATGTTTCTTCTTTGCTCTTTACTAAAGTATCATGTACTTTCTTCCACCTTAACAAAAAAAAAAAAAGGAAAGAAAGAAACAATTTGTCATAATACAGGCTTAGGGCAAGAAGCCAACAAGAAAATATTTACTCTATCACAGTCTCCTGTACTTAGAAGGCTGTGAAGTTTGACTCTTCCTAAATAAATGGGGAAAGTATCGTTCTTATCAACAGTACATGTTGATCACTTATTGAGTTCAGGGCATGTTTGCTACATGTTTGGGTGAGATACAGTAGAATATTCATGAATACTAGATAATGGTACATTTAGACCTTGATATTAAGAGGAAGAAGAGATGGCAGTGGAGCACAGGGGATGCTGGGATGAAGCCGGGAAAGAAATGAGGAAGGGCACTTTCCAAACAAACAGCAGGAGGAGTTAAATTCAAGAGCTGGATTACTGGGGATTATGCTTGGCTGCTTACAATAGAAAACCCCAAGGTAACAGTGTCTCTAAAAGACATAAAGTCCATAAACATTCAGCATAATTTAAACTGTTAGCTTCCCAGGCTCCTCCAGAGCAAACTCTGTTATTTATTCTGGAGAAAAATAATGGCATACTCACAGTGGTAATGAGTGAGAGTTAAAGTAAAGGGACTACTTAGAGGTACACAGAGAGCTAAGAACAGCAAATGAGGACAAGGAAGACCCCAAAGACTGGCGATAGGCAGAAGCCGACACGATCTTCAACTTGAAGAGGTGAGAGGGAAACGCAGTTACAGGAACCTAGAGCTCTGGCAACATGAAAAAAAAAAATGATGTGTCCTTAAAGACAGCAACTCCTCCACTGCTGAACCTCAGTGCAACGGAGGGCAAGTGCAGGAGACGAATAAATCATCAATCTCTTACTTGCTCCATTTCATTATCTGCCACTGGCCAAATACAATTAGAAGCTCCAGAGCAAGGTTGCCAGGAGGTTCTTTTAGCTTTTCAAGGCACAAAACAGAATGGCCAAGAGTTAAAACATGAGTTAGAAGAATAAACAGAATATTCAGTTCATTCCTTTTATCCTGTCCTGCCTGTTCTTGTCTTTGTTCCATTTTGGTCATCTTGGAACATAAAATTACTTGGGGTCCAATATTTAGGAATTCAGAAGTTACCAAAACTCAGTTGTAAGCCAGGAGGTTCCTTTCAAATGTCAGCATAGGACATGGATTTAGTATGAAACCCCAAGGGCCTCTGCCGATACTTCATGTCTGAACTTGCCAGAGACCTGACCAAGCATCTCTACCTGCCTCAGTTTCTCTCATGACTGTCATATCTTTTGGGACCCAAGGTCCATATATGTCAGAAAAATTTACACTGCTCTCTAGACCTGCCACGTAGCCCTCTCTTGTTCTGGGCCTAGCTCAAAGTTGCAACCTTGAAAGTTGCTTACCTGGTCAGTAAAGCAAAACAATGTGCCCAGATATTTTGCCTATTTACTCTAAAATCTAAAGCTCTTAATCAGGCATTCTACTGATTTCTTTTCAAAGGGCAATGAAAGTGAAGCACACTGTCTTCCACTTTAAGGAGGTAACTCCACCCATGTACTTCCCAAGGGATACCTGCTAACTCCATGGATTTGTCTGGCCTGTATCTGTCTTACTAAACCAACTTGGCGCTTGCTACTTCTTTCCTACCTGCTTCAATTAGCATGATGTCAGGGATCAGCATGCAGACTATGGAACGCCAGAAACAAACAAGTTATGACAGAGACCAAAAGAGTAGACACAGACCTGAGATGAGATGGAAAATAGTGCTACTGTTCCTGACAGGAAGAAAGACTGTTTCTGGTCATGTTAGCTAGTTGGCAGTTAAAGACAATGTTTTCTAGGGTAATAACAGACCAGAGGCCAGGAGTCTGTTTCTTTGCTACAGTAAAGCTACTAAGCCATGTCCAGAGCAATGCATACAATTGTTGTATTATCTGATTAACATTATTATAACCACAGCCATTCTCCAAGATCCTTCTAAATTTTGTAGCAGTCAAACAGGAAAGTTAAATATACATAAAATAGATAAAATTGATTTTAAAATAGATTAAAAATATACACTTCATTATCCCTTATGTCCTTGATGGTAGCACTAAATCTCTGCTTTACCCACCATGAATGTGCTATTCCTTTTGATTAAGTACTTAGAAAAGGACGCCATGAGAGAAAATTATATGGGACATTTCTATAATAACCTTCATCCCATACGGCAGAGCGCCAATGAGAAGATGTTACTAAGTATGCACATTTACTCTAAATATTCAAAAATCAGGAAAATAGGAAAACTAATTTCAATCAGTTTAACCTAAGATTGACTTTGCCAAGTCTTCCCTTCATCTTTCACTTGATCTTCATTCGTCCCTGACTCGACCAGTGGATCACATGCTCCCATTCAGAGCCAGTACCTAATAACCACCTAAGTTCTGGTTATTCACTTTCTCTCAGTCACATTATTAAGGGATTATAGCCTCTGGAGGGAATGCGGAGAAAGATTCACAGCACATAATTTAGACCCCTTTCAAGGATCTTTCCTCAAAGGGGACTGGCCTACATGTCAATCAAGTCATTTTGGGCCTGTGAGATAGTTTAAGTTTTAGAATTGAAAAAGAGGCTATGAACCCCACTGCAGTACCTAAAGTCTTATTTTTTGCTCAGTAGACCTGAAATTTTTCTACTTCTATAAGTTAAACAAAACATTAGAAGGCTGCCAAGTCATTTCATTCCCAGGAGCCCTGGCAATAATTAGCCTCAGCTATAGACCTCTGTGGCTAATTATGGTAATTGTGCCTACTATATTTCTAAGGTTACATGCCACCACCTGACCCTTTCCACTGTGGGATCCAATCATTTCCACTAGGGAGAGTAATTCCATTGCAGCAGAGCTCACTATCATCTGTAGCCCGTCGACAATAAACACTATAGCCTTTTTCATGAATTCTGGTGATCCCCTCTACCATGTATTTCTTAATCTTTGGGGAAAGGAGCTTTCTACAAGCTGACTATTGTCTGGTATAGGACAAATCCCTGCTGGATGAGGTTGTGACATATTTGCCTGTGCTATGCTTGGCTCTTGGGATATTAAAGTCCTTAGATGGACTGGACATGAAGTCAGTGAGGGGTGTCATGAGTAGCTACCCAAGAGGACCCATGTCTCTTTATTAAATATCTGTACCAGGTAATGTCATGTAAAGTTGTTTTGTTTTCTTTCAGTTTGAGAGAAATGAGAATGGAGGATGGTAGGAGCAGCTGCCTTCATTATAAAAGCATGTCAAGGAATATTTGAGTTCAAATGCTTAGTCTTATCTGTGTCTGCCTAAGGTCCTGGTCCTGCCCAACCACAATGCTTACCTTAGTATCGGGCACGCAGTTGGGTTGTGAATTTTAGTTTTGCAAGTCTAAAGCTTTCAAAGTTATACTTTATTCACGTTTACTCAATGACCATAAGAGATGAGGGATTTCTCCACTCACATCCTAAGCTGGGACTATGTAGCACCCTAATTCCAGCATCATATTTAGAGGGTCTACTTTGGTTAGCCATCACTGTATCAATTAGGGTCCTTGGAAGTAATAGATGGAAAACTTAATGGGGCAATTAAGTGTTTATAGAAACAAAGCTGTTAGGTTTGGAAGGGCAATCTTGCTACATTTTTCTCTGTGCCCCTCCATCTTTACCCTCCATGCCTCTCCATAGGTATTCAAACACATGCTCCACACCAATGGCTTTCCTTGCCCTACAGTTTTTGGTGAGTTCAGTAGGAAGCAGCAGCAACAGAGAAAAGGGTGAGAAAAAGTGAGGTTGAGGATTAGTTCCCCTGGTTCCCTCCTTGCTCAGTCTTCAGGGGTTCTATTTTTCTACTAAACATTGAAGTTCTTCTCAGGCAGCCCCTTCTATAAGATTTCTCTTTCTTCGGGTTAGACAAAACAACCTTTTCCACAGTTCTTCAGGTCTAGGAGTGGTACTTGTTTCTCCTAAATTGCACCCTCATCTTTGCAAAGAAACTTTGTTTAAATTCTCTGAAAACTACTACTCAATTTGATAATGTCATCTCTTTGCTCCTGAAATCCTGATTAATACAGTAAAATAAGAAATGATAAGAAACTAATGGAGATCAGCATAAACAGACAGTTACTTCCACTTCTAGGGGAGAGGGGTGGGGTTGCCAGTAAAGCTCAGCAAGATCTAAGGCTGTGGACTTTTTGGAGAATTCTGGGAAGATGGCCAACTTGTAGCAACCCTCGGCAGAGGCTCCTGGGCAGAGGAACAAATACTGGACAGAATTGAATGAAGCCAAAGACAGGGAGCTGAGCCAAGAAAGAAGTTCAGCAAGCTGTATCTTCAAGGAAGAGCATCCAAGACACCAAACTACAGGTACAAAGCCTATTGACCAGAGGATAGGAGACCCATCCCCCAAGCAGGGGGCCTGCCACAGGCTATCTGCAAACAAGCAAGGAACAAAAGACCTCTCATTTTACCTTGCTGGAAAGAGCCGTTAAACTCCAGGGATCTTTCTCCTGGGAGGTCCCACTTATGAACCTACACATCACCCTGCCACGCTTAAAATTGAACAGGTATTTTCCCCCACAAGTCCAGGTTCCCAGTCCACTTTTTACCCCTCACATGATGGTCTGAAGTTCTGCCCCCTACAGAGCACAGAGTGTTTGGTCTTCTCCTGAGAGAACTGGGCATGGGGTGTGGACCACCAACCATCAGGTCGGAATCTGTGACTAATGGGGAAGAAAGGTGTGGGAAGAAAAGGACACTCGGTGGGAGGAGGAAAAGTACTATGGTTATGACTATGCCTGGCCAGTGGAAGTGTTGACCCTCATTTCAGGCTGTGTCTGGTGGGATGGGGTGCAGAACCCCCAGCTCTGATGGCACCCACAGTGGGAGAGTGCTTGCCCCATGTGGACTGAGTTCAGTAGACAGGGCTGTTGCCCAGCCACTGCTGGGCCTGCTAGCAGAGGCTTAGATAGGCTTGGACTGGGACCTGAGATCAAGGGCCTGATCCCCTGATTCTAAGGGAACCTTCAAGCGCAGCTTACTGGGTGTGAACCAAGCCTGAGGGCTAAGGCGTGACCCACTGTCTCCAGTGGGGCTGGTGAGCAGAGGCTTACCAGGTGAGGACTGAGACTTGCAGGCAGAGTGCAGTGCCCTGACTTTAACAGCCTGTGAACAGAGGTTTGCCAGGCAGTGGACTGAGTCTGGCAGGTGGGGGGTGTGGTCCCCTGATTCCAACTGTGTGTGAACTGAGACTGAAGGTTGGGGCCCAGTGCCCTGACTCCAACAGAGCCTGTGAATAGAGGCTGGCCAGGCAGTGGACTGAGACTGGTAGGTGGGGGTGTGGTCTCCTGAACCCAAATGGTCTGGCAAGCAGAGGCTAGTTGGATATGGAATGAAACTGGTAGGTGGGGGCATGGACCCTGGCTCCAGCTGGGCCTGTGAGCAAAGAAGTAAACAACAGTGTGGACTGAGTCTGATGGGCGGGAGTGGGGATTCCTGGCTTCAGTTGTGCTGTTGGAGACCCTTGAATCCCTCTCTGTTGGGCAGGGTTTTCACTGCCCGAGATAATTTGGTTGGAACCCATGTCTGGGGCCGTCCACTTGGGGATATTCTGAGGTTGACCTTGGAGTTCTATAGCAGAAAAGAACTGAAGGGTGGGGGCTGGGTACTGCAGCTGTTTGTATCTCTTCACAGTCAAGATTTAAACCTAATACTGTGGTTTCTTAGGATAGGGTAGAGGTTGGCTGATATCAAACAGAGCTAGCTTGTCCAATGTCACCAAGTGGGTCCTCAGAGTCTGGTTAAAACTCTGAAAGAGGCCTTTGTAAGGTTGTAGGAGACAAGCCACAATTACAAAATGTAGCACTTTGGTAACATGCTATCTCTACTACCTGGGAACCCCAATTCAATCTCACCCTACCAGTTCTAATAGCCAAATGGTGGAAAATAAACACGATGCAGACCCAACAGAAGAACTCTGGCAACATGAATAACCAGAATAGATCAACCCCTCCAAGAAATGACAAAGGAGATATAACTGAAGATGCCATGCAGAAACAAATGGCAGCAATGTCAGAAACTGAATTCAGAATATGGATTGCAAATAACATAAATAGAATGGAAGAAAAGATAGAAATTGAATTCAAAAGCGCAGTTCTAAAGTTGTCTCAAGAAATTAATGAATTCAAAGCTCAAGTCACCAAAGATATGACATAATGAGAAAAGAGATAGCAGAACTCAAGGAAACAAAAAAGTTAGCTGAGGAGTTCCAAAACACAGTAGAATCTCTCAGTGCTAGAGTTAACCAGGCAGAAGAAAGGATCTCAAATGGAAAGACAAAGCTTTTGTATGTTCCCAAATACTCAAAGAGGCAGACGAACAGAGAGTAAAATCTGATCATTCCCTGAGAGAGATGTGGGATCACACCAAAAGATCAAACATTCATCTTATAGGAATTCCCAAAGGAGAAGAGGATGGTCCTAAAGGTACAGATGCTCTACTCCAAGAGATTTTGGAGGAGAATTTCCCAAGCATTGCAAGAGATACAGAACTTCAGATAGCAGACAGTTTCAGAACCCCAG